>JAQFZM010001271.1:0-19645 GCA_034695785.1 Galumna obvia | reverse complement strand
TTACAAACTACCCCCCCCCCCCCTTTAGCCATCTATGGTAATAGTAATACTGATTTGACTCAACTCTTATGTTTCAATCAATAAGTCATTTACACAAAATCTTTTATTGGGATTTGTTTTGAAATCAGATATAAATGCAATAATTGTTATTACCGACAAAACCTTAAAATCCATAAAATAAACTTATAAAATATACATGTACTTGATCAATTCTTAGTATCTCCAAATGAAAGGCATTACTTTTCGATATTAATTAATCCCCGAAAAATTTGAAAAATTGACCCCCGATTCCCATAAACTCGTTGTGATATTCGCGATTCTGTCCCATTTCCGTAAAGACTGACCCGAAAAAATTGGACACAATATAAGTGATATTATTCTCAAACAATAGATGGCATTTGTCTCCCATTTCAGGACATTTAGTTGATGTGTAAGACCAATATAACACAAGAAGAGACAGTTTGAACACCACTACACTTTTTGATTTGTCTATTGTACAAATAATACGTATCAAATGAAACATGTTATATAATAAACGTATTATTTGTATAATAGTTAAATTTAAAACTATTATGGCTTCTAAACTGTCTCTTTTTGTGTTATGCTGACTTTATAATGTAATCATTGTTAAAATAGTTGACCATGGACATTGCAGTAACATATCATACTTTAAGAAATTCTATCTCAAGAGATGTCTTTTCACAATCAGAGCGCAAACAAAACTCTTGAGATTTATTCCCTTTAATCCTTTAATGCAATTATTTATTAAATTTGATTTTTATTCCAAAAGTATTTGCGATTAATTCAACGAAAATTAAGTAATTGTCGATTAATATTCAAATTACTGCCGAAATGTTTATATAAATGGGATTAAATCATATCAATTCGATAAATAATTATAAGAGGGGTTACCACACATTCCGACGATTTTTCAAATTTGACAAATATTTAAGAATATTTAGTCATTTGTTTCTCACAAATCAATAAATATTTTGTTTAAATTTTAATTTACATTTTTTTAGTTTTAAATAGTTTTACAAAATGTGTCGATTCTGAGAGAAAGGAATATTTTGTGGACCCAATAAGTTATCGGATTTGTTTGAGAACTTAAGTTTCTTAATAACTTTTGATAGATTCCGACGATAATAATCGATGACGTTTTGTAGAATCTCTTTGATTTACATGAATACTATTTCTCAAAAATGTATAAAAATCGTAACACAATTGTAAGAGAACTCAAAAATCTAATACTTTTTCACTTTAAGAATGAAATTCTTTTTGTTGTCATTGATATGTGTTTCGATGAGTTTGAGCTCAAACGCCGGTCTTATAAATAATGAATTTATTTCTACGTTTTCATCGCCACCCAATTGGGATGAAACAGAAATAACTGGATATCATTTCCATACTTATTATTTCCAGGATAACAATGAAAGTAAGCAAAAAGCACTCGATTTCAGGTAATTATGAGTTTAAAAACTTTTGAAAATAAAACAAATTTTCATTTAAGGCGTAAAATTCACGAAGAAATAGAAAAAGGGATTTTGAAGGGCTGTCGTCTCAATCACTTTAATATTAAACCTATTGGTCCGCATCCGATCGGTAGTTGGGAGACGTGCTGTAACTCAAGTTCTCTCTCAAGAGGAATGTCGTGGTTTATGCAAAACAGAGGCAATCACTCCGTTCTTTTGCATCCATTAACGAGATATGAACTTCTGGATCATACGGCCAGAGCTATGTTTTTGGGTTCTCCGTTATTTCTAGACCTGAGTATATTATCAGCAGACATCGGTGAACCTGATAAATGTCTTCCTATCCCTTATACTGACGGCGGATATTAATTAATGTTTTTAGATATCCTCTAAAATATTTATTAATATTACTTTAATCACAAATTTTTAATAATTTCTCATTTTACAGGGAAACACATTTGAATATTAACTAAAACACAAATGAAATTAAATTTACAAAAATGAATGTTAACTGAACTATGTGACAGTGATTTGTGTTCGGTTAACATTCATTGTTGTCTATGTAACACTCATTTGTGCAAAGTTAATAGACAATTGTGTTTCCCTGTATATAAAAGAAAACTAAATTTAAGTGCAATTATAATGACATTTCTATTAATTTAATGAATTATAAGTAAAATTTTATAATTCATAACAAATTGTTTTCAATTATAATCGGAATTTATTTTTTTAAAAAATTTCATTAAATAAAAAAGTTTTTAATTTTGATTTTAGTCATAATTTTGCAAACTTTCGGTGAATTATTGATAATTTTTTTTATAAAAAGGTGTTTTTCATTTTTTTTAAATTGGCCAAAATTTTTGCTTAAATTGTATAAAATTTAATAAATAAAGTCATTTAAACTTTCATTTGAAAGAAGTAGAGTTTAAATGTGTTTAAATCTATGACTACAACAATAATCAAAGTTATCTCTACATTATTGATATAATATTTGGTACTATTATATATTATAATCAGAGTTGGGATAAATCTGAATTTCCCGAAGAAATTAATTTTGATTAGTCTTCGGGAGTAATATGGTATCTAATTTATACCAAGAAAAGATCCTAAAAATTAAGTTTTATTGTCCCGATTTTTAAGGTTTTTTAAAATTGGAAATCGGCTTTTTACTCCCGATTTTAGCTAAAATTGATCTATTTTTTAAATTTTTCTATAATCTTAGAGAATTTTTGTCAATTTTTAGGTTATTTTAATAAAATTATAAATAAGTTCAAATTATTTACAAAATATAACGATTGAATGAAAAGTAGTAAAAAATTTTATTCATCTCATATTTACGTGATTTTATATAAAATGTAATCCAATTGTAATTTTATAATGATTTTGGTCTAAAAATAAATAATTGTTTTTTAAGAATACAACAATTTAATGAAGAAAAGAGTATAATTGTAATTATAATGATAAAAAACACAATTTCCAGTAATTTATATGCTCTAAAATGTATTATTCTAGGTCAATTTTTAAAATTTATGTTCCCGATTTTATTCTCGATTTTGGCAGGTTTACCTACCGATTCCCGACCGATTTTAGATGTTCTTATTCCCGATTTACTCTAACTCTGATAATCAATATAATAAAGTATAATATACTTTGAATACAAAATAAATTTAGGTGAGTTTCAGCCATGCAAATTCAGAGAGAGGGATAAAATATTTAATTATACTAAATGAAATGACCAAGTAAATGCACTGACCAAAGGTTATTTTTGAATAAATCCTAACTTTTTTACAAGTTTAAATTCCTTCCATTGAAATTCATTTAATGTATGGATTTGTTTGCATTCAGTTATTTAAAGAATAGAACACTTTATTTATGGAAAATTTGATAAAAAATACTTTCCTCCTTACTCATTTAATTTAATATACATGAATGAGTTTAATGTGCTTGATCACATAGCATATGCACTAAATTTCTTTATAAAGTGTATAAAAGTGAATCGCTGTTAATATTCAACAAATGTTCTTGGTATTAAATGCAAAACCAGAGGACAACAAATATTCGGTAATTTTAATAAGTTTGAGTTCATTCATTCAATTAATTATAAGAATAAATAATTAATTGAATGAATTCAAACTTATTAAAGAGAATATCATTACTTTTATTATTTCTTTATTTAATGATATTTAGTGACACAATATTAAACACTATTTGACAAATTGAATGTCATTTCAGGCATTTGTTTTTCTCAGTTAAATATATTTTTGAGCTCAGAATCAGTAAAGAGATTAAAGAATAGAGAATAGAGTATTACTTCAAAAATCATATTATTAAATAGATTTCTTTGGCTAATATTCTTGGAGTTTATGAAAAGAACTCTTCAGTTATTTGGGTTTGAAGTAAAGTGATCTCAATATTCTTAGTTATGAACCAATTGCACAGTCATTGGATTTTGTCTGTGCATTGATTCGCAAAATATAGAATAAAATAAGTGATAGAATAGAGAGAGTATTGAAATAACATATCAGTAGAAATAACATCACAACAACTCAATTAGTGTCTGCACTGGTATTGTTAGCGCTTAATCAGGCCGACTGCCGACTGCCGACTGCCTCTCCACTTGAGATGATGTACTCAACTGCCAATAGCCCGAAGCCATTCCTTTTTGATCTCTACTGTTCTCTAAATTATGAACACAACCGACAACAGACAAACTGCTTCTCATTTCAATCGTATTTTCATTCATTTAAAGAATATGCGATTCACTGAACGCGTGCATCACTCGAGAGGACAGACAGTCTGTAGTCATGCCAACAACACGTGTTAGTCAATCATCTCATTGTTTTCCTTACTTTGCAATCATTTCTACCAATAATTAGCTTTTATTACACAATAAATGCCCTCAAAATGACATTCAGTTTTAATTAAATAACAATTTCAGGAGAGAGAGAGAGAGAGAGAGAGAGAGAGAGAGAGAGAGAGAGAGAGAGAAATATGATAGTTTAATAATTAGATGGAAAATTGAAAAATGTATATAAATTTCATTAAATCAAACGAATATTTTATGATAAAAATGTTTATTTTTCTCTTAAAATGCACTTCAAAACAATGGATTCGAGGGTTTATTAAAATTATATTCAGATCGTAATATAGATTTTATAATTTGATTTCAGAATATTTTGTTATAAATAGAAAGTATTTAGAATTGTATGTATTGTACGGCAAATAGTGAGTAAAAGCACCTGAATCTGTGAATCTGTGGACTACAAAAGCTGTCATTTTTGGAGCAATAAATCCCTTAAGCCTTAAGAAAATCTTTGAATAACAAATTTTGGATTATTTTAAATATTAAAAGCATTTAAAATGAGACGAAAAAAGAGATTCAGTACACAAACTATTGTCCAACACTTAAACATCAATTATGGAAATCTCATTGAAAACATGAAACGAACAAAAAAATAATCCAATAATTCATTGATAAAAATCATTCAAATTATAAGAAAAGCCTTAAATGTATGAATATTTTAGTTCGGATTTCAAGACATTAGTAATAATTTAAAGTATAGTTTATATTATATTTGAAAGAATCGGCAAAAATTAAATTTTACTAAAACTTTCTTCAGTTGTGATTCTGAAGAATAATAACAAAAATAGAAAAATTGAAGACTTAATCGAACGAATGAATTGTTTGGTTTGGTTTTCCATAGATAGGGTCCGACCACTTGATGTATCAATAGTTTGGAGATTATGTCCACAAAAACCGTATACTCATCGATAGGCCTTTAACCGGATATTAAAGGAAAGCTTCTGTCCTGTGCCTTATGTACCCATTGTTTACTTTGGACTCATATTTCTTAGACTGTAATCATAGTATTGAAACAGATATGGAAACTGAGTCAGTGTTGGACTCGGAATCAAAACAAGTTCAGAATGAATGTGAAAAACTTGATGTAACTAATAGTAGTTCAGTCACAACGATGTGCTTTCAGTGTCTGCACAGCACTACTCGACAGTTCATTTCAGTAAATTGTTAGTCAGTATTTGCATTAACTTTCAATTCCTTATTTGTCTTTCTCTTCGCACAATGTTTTGGTCAAACGAGTAGTGCCTTCAATGTCTACCCATTCCCTCCTCCACTGTTTCCGTTAACTGATCGATAAAACTTCAATAAATAGCATTTTGTCATACCTTTCCTCAGATTAATATATGAGATATTTTGATGATTTTGTATTCAGAGCTGTCTATCAGTGGCTTCACTGACAATCCATTCTCACCTCTCAATTCTTGAGATTTAAGACCCTATACTGAAAAGCAAATAAGAGCTGACACACATCACACACGCAGTCACTCACATAAAGCAAAAGCATATCCTAACCATCACTACTCTCTGTGTGGCCTCAAATATATTCCTTTGCTTTTAGTGAACGACTTCATAGACTAGTATTTTATGTTGACTTTTTCGATAGCCTGTGTGCCCCCACTTATTGTTTTAGCTGCCAGTGCTCTCACTTCACCTGTACCTTTTTACCATTTTCCTTATGTCAATATTAAATCCAAATGAAGATGTGGTGCCGATTATACATAGAGGGCCACCCATATTGACATAACTCCTATTTTCAACGCATCGACATTTTTGTAACTCATTTTCGATCCATTTTTCTAAAAATATAATTAAATTTCGATTTTAATTCGAGTTTTATAAAATGAATTCACTTTTTATTAATAAAGAAAAAAGAAGTAAACTTAAGAGCACTCGAGTTCTGAACCAAAATAAGAAAATATTATTTTTTTGTCTCTTATCAGCAATTTTTTCAATTCGACTCAATTCGTGACTTATTTTACTGAAAACTCTTTTTACTCATTTATTATTAATATTAGAGTTGAAGCAAATGTTTATTTTTCTTTTTTTTCAAAGAGTTCTCAACGGTTTTGTGAAAAATTAATTCCAGGGATAGAATTCTGTCAAATGTGTAGATTATATGAAGTATATATGGAGTATATCTGTATATCTGCTCACAATTTATTCTTTGACGTCAAGTCTTGGGATGAGAGGTACAGATCCAACAGATGTATGATTTTCTATAATTTTGATCACAAGTGGTCAGAGTCCTCAAGTGGATCACCGAATGGGACAAATACGGGACGAATGTGTGCACATCTCAAGTGGGTCCTAATCGGAGAGCTGGCAAAGCATAGCATATAGAGCACAGGCAGAGTAAATGTGTTTGGAGTGTTGTATATTATAATAGTTGGGTTACTTCATATGCTCTTTGGATCTACACTTATTGCTTATTCTCTCGCAATTCAGATCTCATTTTTTGCCAAAAACACAATAACTACTCAAATGTTTAGAGCCGTTCCCTTCAATACCTTGTGTTATGTGACACAAAACTCACTTAAAATCGGATGAAAGTATAGCACTCCTATGAAAATATGCATTCGTTCCGTTCTTTCTATTGGTTCTGACGTTTAATATTAACATTTGTCTGATTCTCTTCACAATTGATTTCGGAAGAATCACAACACGTCCACCACTTGAGACCAAATTCATATTCACAGGTCTGTCCCGATTCAGACCAGTTATTGAATGATAATTCAATATATAATCGATTCCATACATTCTTGTCAGTGACAGCCAATCGTCGCTCAATTTCATCAATAGATTCCTTAATCGATCTGATTATCGATTCTTTCAAAATGTGTGAATACATATTAGTTTCAGAAAATAATCTGCGCTTTAATTCATTGGATTATAGATTAAATCAATTATTATTTCATTCGTTTAGTATAGTTTGTAATAAAACTCTTATTTTCATTCAATTTAGATGTATATTAGAAAAGAATCAATTGATGGCTTTAACACTATTTTCCCAATACTTTCCCAATACTTTCCCAATATTTTACATTAAATTTATATTCAATTGTTATTAATTTTATACTTAAAAGTCTTATTTATTAAATTTAAACAAAAAATTATATTAAAATAGAGAAAGTAACCTTGGTTATTTATGCCAAAGGATGGTAAAAGAGTTGGTTCCAAGAGGATATTCGGTGATATCTCCAATTGGTTATCACTACTTATAATTATTAATATTATGATAGAAATGCATTAAACGAAAATCGATAACAAATAGAATAAAAGTACTCATAAAGTCTTCATCCTTTGCTTTAAATACATTCAATTCAATCCTTTTTTCATTTTCTATAGAAAACATATCAACACTTTTCACATCTGACTATTGATATACACATCAATACACACCTGCACTGAAATTTTGGTATTTCAAGAATGGAATTCTAGAATGCATTCCACAATATCTATGAAACTCATAAAAGTATTGCACTTCTGCATCAAATAATACCTTCACCACAATCTCTCTCTCTCTCTCTCTCTCTCTCTCTCTCTCTCTCTCTCTCTCTCTCTCTCTCGCACACATGTTTGCAAAGGTTTTTGGTTTTAGCTCAACCGACCCTATAGTTTGTACGGTATTATAGCTCACGTCAACACATCTTTGAATAGAACCTTAACGTTGAATCTCTTTCATAGTCTATGTATTTCTATTTAGCGTTTTTCTATTATATGGTCACTCATTGCAGACTCAGTGTTGACACTGCACTTCAATATTTAGTTGCATTGCCAGAGCGGACACTACTGTTCACCAAAGCAGTAGATGTTCAGAGATCTGGTGCTGACGACTCAAAGAAAACATTAGACGAATTCAATGATCGAAAACTCGTCGTTTGGACAAACGTTGTGCTCATTGTATGTCTGATTCACTTTCGATCGGCTCTTATTTGCTTCGAATAGAGTTTGTGATTGTCATCAACACTGCAATCATAATCAAACACAATAGTCAGATGTGTATCGTATCATATCTTTTCTGGAGTGAAGTTTCCCTCACCTCATATGAGTGCTCACAGAATACAAATTCAATTCCAATATTTTCTAAACAGAATAAGTTATTAAAGTTATTCTCTTCAAAGAAAATATTAATAGAAATAGAAAAAGAAATGTCGACTAAATTAAAATCAATCGACAAATCATATGATCATTGAATGTGAAAACATTGAAACTCATATGAATTGGGAGTAAAAAAGACGAATGTTTTTGATAGAAAAGACCACTAAATGTTGTATTGGTTTCACTGAATAGCATCAGAAAATGACAAATTCATTAGACATCCATTTCATTGATGGCATCAACAGTGGTGTGTCAAAGCTGTTCAGTGCTGTTTCAATTGAGTGCATATCTTTGATTGTGAAGTTTCGCCTATTCTTCACAACCGCTACGACTAATAGCTTTGTAAATATATCCTCGTATTTGACACCAAACTCTCTATCACTCCATTTATATGACTCAATGGTTTTCTATTTAGCACTGAATGAATTGGTTTAGAATAAGACACACGTGCACTGCACTCCACTCTTAGCTCTGGTACATCGTTGGGCAGAAAGACATGCCTTTCAATGAAATTCATGTCAGACTTCAAACAGATATTGTAAAAAGATTTCAAAAAAGTGAGAAAATAAGTAATGGTTTTGCACTCACTTTTCACTGTTTGACACCCATTCTGACCCCTCCCATTTTGACCACCACATCGACCACTGTTTTCATTGAAGTGTAACAAATTAGTGTTCAGTTATTTGAAGAGTGAAAGTAAAAATTTATTCAAATGATTGAATAATTTCTCTTTTGTTGTATTTTTAGTAAATAATAGGAAATAATAGAAATTACAAAATATATACGAATATTAAAAAACCAAAATATTCTTATATTCCTTTTTGTTAAACGGAAAGGAAGAATACAAACGGTAGTCCTGCAACTTTTCACTCCACTTCTCTTCCCGACTCATGAATTTCATGTTTAAAATTGGTATAAGAGCTCATATATTGGTTTAGAATAGAGTCGTATATTTGCTGCTCCATTGCGTTCTGTCAAATAAAGACATTCAGGAATTGTCTGTTCCCACACCTCAACCCAAAACATAATATAATTATATTAAATGCATAACTATTATGTATTGACTCGACTATAGCTATGAATTGACAAATTTTCGGTATTTTTTATGTCGAATTCAATTGAAATCAAATGAAGCGATTTTTATGCACTTATAGTCGTTTAATATTATTCCTAAAAAATATGCGTTTATTTATGAATTTATATGAAATCAAACATCCATTCATTCCTAAAATTCGGAAAACTATTGCTTTGATTTTTCTAATAAATCATTCGATCGACAAATTATTTGATATCCAAATAAACATACTTTGGAGGAGAGAGAGAGAGAGAGAGAGAGAGAGAGAGAGAGAGAGAGAGAGAGAGAGAGAGAGAGAGAGAGAGATTCGTCTTTATTTCTAATGATTTTAAGCTCACTTTTTATGTTGGATTCAAACTGTGTTCCCTCACAAAAGATTGTTTTGAGAGATGAAACGCTTGATTTGCTGTCGTTTTGTTCCCTTTTCTCCAAATGATTTTCAAATGTTTTTTGGAGTTTAAGTTCTATTGTGAGTCCCGTTATTAATGAGGAAGTTTGCATTTTTACACTTCAATCGTTTTTTATACAATCTTTTTAGACTCAATTTTTCTCAGCGAACATATTATGAGAAATATAAAGATAACTAAAGAAACTCAAATGAATCAAATTTTAAGCATTGGTTCGTTTCCATTCAATAACTGTTTGCGGTAACAGAACTAAAAATTATATATTTATTGTAAATGTAGTGTAAAGTTTGATTAATAGTAAAATATTGAGACATCGATTCATAATTATAGGATTTAAATCTACAAATGTTTTTGAATTTTTCCAAAATCTAATAAAAGCTTAAAATAATAAGGAATTAAACTCAATATTTAATGGATTCTATTGGAAATATTAATATAACCAACACTTATATTAAGTGCTAATAACAACATTTCATTAAAAATAAATCTTATATTCAGAGGTCTTTACAAAACAAGAATTTATTTTTTCAATCGTTTTGTTCTTCAAATGTTTTGATGGGAAAAACATTTCTCTTTTGGCCACAAATCTTAGTGCAAACAAAGCGTTACTCAAAAGTAAATAAATTTTAAGTTTATTTTCGCATTTAATCGATTCTAATCAGTGATTACTAATCACACAATAAAACTTTCGCTGTATTTTACGCATATATGAAAATTATCCAGCATAAATGTAAATACAATTTTCACAATTATCTAATGAGTTACTACCGACTGAACAAATAAAAGTAAATGTGTCTGGATAATCACAAATTCCTTATATTCCTTTTAGAGTTCATTTCTATTATAATAACTAATTCTAAAGTTTATTGATTTGCAAAACTCTATTCTTTAAATTTTAATCAAAACTTTAGATAAAAATTTGAGTTTTGAAAATGAGCTTGCAATAGAGTTAATCCGGAGATAATGTTGAAAATTAGAAATTATAACTATAGTTGCGATTATTATTAAATTATTATTTATTGATTATATTTCGAAACACATTATTGATATCCATTGTTTGTATTTTATCTGTATAAGCGAGAGCTGACCATGATATTATATCATTGATATAGCATAAAGGAAAGGTGAAATATTTAATATATAAATGATTATCAAAGGGAATACTTAAAAGAACTTGGTAATATTGTATGAAAGAATGAAATAAAAAGACCTCAAAAAGTCATTTTTCCTTTCCTGAGATAAAATCAATAAATGTATTGAATTTTATATATTTGTTACGATTTATAGAAAAAGTGATTAAAATTCTATTCTTTTGGGGCTTAAATAAAATCACATTTTATTTGACAATAACTTATGTACAGTCACTGAACCAAAGTTGAGGTATAACTTAGTATTAACTCTTTATAATGAAAAATCTTTGAACAAAATTCATCTGAATATCGATTAATTAATTATTAATTGTTTACATTCCTATCAAATGAAGAGAAATTTCTAAAACTTTGATAAAATGAGTAAATTTTATATAATATTAATTAATTAACTGCTGTTTAAGTTTTAGTTATGATATTTATATCAATTGTTTTTACATTATTTGTGACAAATAATTACTGAATAAATGATTAATTTTAAGTGAATTCACTAAATATAACAACAAATAAATACATCAAAAAAATTATAACAAAATTTACAGATATGTTAGCGATTGGAAATTGTATGCCTACCGGTGTGTCTACCAGTGCCTAACAGTGATTACCAGTGCGATACTGAAGTTCGAAGTAAAAAGTCGTGGTGTGGCTCCTGATGTGCTAAAGTAAATGTGTTGGCCGTAGCAAAAGGGTTGGCAAATGCGGGTCCAACTGTTGCTCCGCTATTGGCACCGAAGTGATGGTAGTGATGATGAGTGGCCGGCGTTACACTCGCCGGCGATACTGTCTGTGATGTTATTAACATTGCATTCTCATGATGTGAGCTGTGCTCAGTTGATGGACTGCTCCCAGAAGTCGAAGGGCTGGCAATACAAACAAAGTTAAGGAAAAATATTATTTGAATGAAAAAAATAAATAGAATTGAAAAATGATTAATCGAGTTAAATGTTAACAATTAACAAGTAAAGATTTCTATATTTCCTAACGAAGGATAAATTTTTACATCAATTCGTCAAAAATTAAACAAATTGTGTTCAATAAATAGTTTTTTTTTTCTTTTCGATTATAAAGTTTTCAATTCTATTATTTATTCAATGTTTTGATTAGAGACGTCTTAAGCCAATACCTGTGACCTTAACTAAACTATTCTGAATGCAATGAAAAGCAAACGAATGGATTCATCCTTGAATTCCAGTTTATTTCAATTCTATATTTTATATTCTCTTTTTATAAACTGTTTATATAATTAATAATTTGATTGATTTGATAAATAAGAAGCAAATCAAACAATAAAATACAAAACTTATTGTTTTGTTAGAAATAAAGTTTCAAATAATCGCTAATAATAAACAAATTTCAATAATTTGGCCAAAAAACTAATTCAATGACAATCTTTTAAATGAATCATTCATTAGTTCTAACAAAGTTTGAACTTAACCTAGACTAAATTTATGCGATATATCATATATAAATTTATCATGAACAATTTAAGCTCAATTGATGCTCAATTTGCTTTAAATTTACTTTTGATTCGAATATATTTGAATAAAATTATGAAAAACTTAATGAAACAAATGTATGAAAGAGTTAATCAAACGATAAATTAACGAATTTGGATGAAATGCAAACAATAGTTTAGAGAAAAAAGTGAATATTAGAGACTCACACAAGAGATTTTCCGTCCTTAACCAGAACAGGAACGGCAACCTTTCGCGGAGAAGAATTGAATGCATGACTCGAAGAATTATTCGATGCATTACTGGTTTGATTGACACTTCCACCAGTGCTTGCATTTTGTGGTGGTGTTGGGGAGGCGTCGCTCATCGCCTTTTCTTTTGCCTGTCGTTTACATTTGTAGCGATGGTTCTGATTTCCAAACGTTAAAAAAACAAAATTTACTTTTGATTTTGAAATCATATGAGGTATTCCTCCGTTCACTCAATTATTTTTATGAATGAAGTGAAGACTACCCAAAAATACGACTCACCTGAAACCATATCTTCACCTGCAGAGAGGAAAGACATAAAAAATATTAGTTCAACTCTACAGACGTTTCAGTTCTCATATAAGTTAAGAACTTTTATAAAGACGTTAAACGGAAATATAAAAAAAATGGAAATTTAGTTCAATTAAACGAATATTAAATATTAGGAAAGAATTTCATTATAATTGAGTAAATATTTAGTTATTGTTTAAATTATTGATTTAATTTATTTGATTTCTATATTGAAGTTTAAATATTATATAATGTATTATATGATTAATTTTAGGGACAGTTTCACAACTAATATATGAAATAAGAGAACTATGACTTACTTGTGTTGGAGTCAATTGGATGAGTGAAGCCAAGTGTTCGCGTTCTGGGGCTGATAAATATCTTTGTTGTTTGAACCGTCGCTCCAATTCGTAGACCTGAGAGGAATTGTTAGAAGTTATCCACACTTTAATAAAGTATCAGTTTTTAAGTATAAGTGAGAAGTTTTGTTAAATTAAAGTGTTTTTGAAGTGTGAGAGAGAGTTATCATCAGTAGTGGAGAGGCATCGATGGAAAATCGTGTGAATGAGTGAACACACTTTACATGTGTATCGCTTTACAGCCAAAGTTGATGTCAAGAATTGGTTGAGTGGTTTAGTGCTTCTCAGATATTACATTAGATAAGGAAAAGGGGATTAGTAGCGAAGGGCGTCAATGAGAGGGTCATCCATATGAGAAATACAATGATAAGGGTCATCGTATGTCTTGAAGAGGTCATACACCCTGAAGTAGGCACTCATCATCACACGTACCTGTGCTTGGGTGAAGAGCACTCTGCGCTTTCTTCTTTGATGATGAACTGGTGTAAAGTGTGGTCCCACCAGTCCTTTGGGTCCCGACGGCAGAAGACATGAGCCAGGTCCTGATGTAACCGATTGCGACGATTGAGTCTGATATGTTGGTGGCGGGTATGAACTCCAAGATGTAGGCCCTCCGTTAGGATAGAACGGGTCGTAGTAAGCACTGGCAAAAGTGGACCTGTGCTGAACTTCAGTGCCATAAACTGATGAGGGCGAAGATGATGAGCCTATATTCATGACTTCACACGAGATGCTGTTCTCACGATAGCTCCGAATGGCTTCAATAACTCTCAGGAATCAGATGGAGAGCTCTTCACTAGAATTGAAGACAGAGTTGCAGCAGAAGCACAACAACAACAACTTGAAGAGCATAACTACTTATATGAATTCGAATTCATTCGAAAGCACAGCCTGAGTACAGCCCACCTTTCATTGGCTGTGGGGTTGGCTAATATTCTGAAGACTAATACACAGCCAAAACAGAGCGATGAGGATGTGTCTGAGCCTTGACGTGAACCTACATTATGCTGAGGACATGCGTTCACACAACACAATATCAACTTTTTTTGCTTAAATATTATTCTAATATTAAAACTCTTCACAAAACCCATAGTTTTGACGTATTTTTTGATCTCTGGTTTTGTGAGAAATAGTATTGAAGACATTTCTTTAGTACTGAAGCGATGTATAAATTGTTTGCTTCTAAACGCTAATAGAGTTGTGCCCTTTCGTTGCTGTTATGACAATACTATAGAAAAATGCCTCAAAAATTGTTTGCATTAAAGATTACTTCACTCCCGACTACAGAATTACTTCAATATATTTGATATTCAGTTGTCAATCATCCGTTAATATCGTTTCTTCTTAAAATTGGTTAACCTTTAAATGAAATCAACTTTTGTTAATAAAACATTTCACTCCTCTCTCACTAACTCACTAACTCTCTCTCTCTCTCTCTTTCTCTCACTCTCTCTCTCTTGTCTTTGAAAGTAGGAACATGTGGTGTGTCTGCAGTAAATTCAACAAATTGTCTCTTATTGTCATCGATTTTAAACTATTAAATCTTTTAACACTTTTCATATGTAATTGAATTATAGTTTTAAAGAAATATTAGTTTATTTAAAAATGAACATGTTCGAATATGTTCTAACTAAGGTACTCTAGGTTTTTCATGGAATTATTTGGCAAAATAAAAAATTGAATTAAATCTAATTTTAATGTAAATTATTTTCAACTAAAGAATATTTTGACGACATTTTGGTTTTGTGTGGAAAATGTGCGGACAAGTGATGCGGGCTTTCACTAAATGTAAGGCACAAATCATAAGATAAGTCACGTTTTCTCTCATTTTTCAATATTTGAAAAAACTTTTGCAAATAATTTGAGCTGATTTTCATGTTTTTCATCCTTTGAATTATATTTTAAGTATTTTCCAATAAATTCATTCAAAATATTATTTAAATAATAATTTATTTGAGAATAAAAATTAGTTTAACTCAAATATATTAGAATTTTTGTTTAATTAAATTAAGAATTCTAGAAACATAACCTGATCAATTAAAGAAATTGCCATGTTATTAAGCTTGATAATTTAAATAAAAACATAAATTTGTAACAAAATTGAACGAACAGACAATTCTTTACCTGAATATCGATTCCTAAAGTTTCAATGATTTGTAATAAATTTAACGGTGAATAAGATGAGCAAGGTCTTATCCCAAATGAATGAATAGTAAGTTGAAAATATGCCTCAATATTATTTCAGAAATATACTAGGACCTAGTAACTGGGTATATGATAATAAACATACATCCATTTTTTGCATATTTATTATTCTTATGAAATAGTTTAACCTTGCATATAAAAGTACTGTAGGTTTAAAGGAATTTAAATGCTATTTATAGGCACTAAAATTTTGTGTACGTTTATCCGGATAATCGTATACTCCGTGTTTGAAACTCACATAAAATACCACTTTTATATCGACACCATTTAAAAATATTAATTTCTAATAATTGATACCTTATCTAATCAGTTATAACTAATAATTATTATTAAAAATTATTATTACTAATAAGTTACTAGATAAATGTATAAACATTATATCTTATTTATCACAACAATAGGCTTCACGTTTGTCCCTTATTAATAGTAATGGGTGTGAGTAATGAGGCCAACATAAATTTTCGAGTCTTGAAGAGGGTCTTTCGCTAGAGTAAACTTGAGTCTCGAAATTAATGTAATATAATTTAAACGATATATAATTATTGTATAATTTAAATAAACACTAAATTATGTGATATTTGTGTTCAATGATTTGTTAAAATCAGTTCCTATGATATCAAAACATTATTTTTAATTTTAAAAAAATTATATTAAGTTTTAAAAATTGCATACTTTTACTTAACATTCAGCGCTATTTTAAACAAAAAAAAACCTTGTTTCTCTAATTCGAGACTCGTTCGAGACTCTTGACTTTACCCGATCGAGAAGTATAATTCTCGACCGACACTCGAGTCTCGCGAAACTCAACTCAGCACTACTTATATAATAATATTAATTAATCAAAAGCAGAGATTGGAATAATAATAGAAAATAGATGTGTATCCGCACATCGTATACCTCTCAGATTAAACATTGATTTATCTGACAAAAGCTCTTTGAAATTCACATTAACATACAGTAGGTTAACTTAAATTATCTTATATAACCTTGCTCATCATTTAGTCTATTCTGAAAACCATAACAACAGCATTAAAAGTTAATAGAATAAACTCATAGCAACTCAAAGTAAAATTTTTTGCCATTTTTGAAAATACATCTCTGAATCCATAAGAATTGGAATCTATCTATTCTTGGTTTTATCTTTTATTTTTAAATTATATTTTACCAATATTTTTGACAAATTAAATATGTGCTTGCTAAATTCAACTTGTAAATTTTTCGAGTAAATGAATTAAAATCACATAAAAGATTAACAAATATTTTCATTAATTAGAGTTTAATTATTTTTTTAGATTAGATTTAAGAACAAAAAATTTATTCAATATATGACTACAAATGAGTAAATAAGAGAAACAATTTTAATAATTCAAAGATTCAGTAATAAGTTTGAAGAAAATATATTAAACATTTGATTGGCGTTTAATAATTGCAAAATTGACGTTTGCCCCACAACAAATTGCACAACACAGTAGACAACATAATAGCATTAACAATACAAATACAAATACTAAACATATTGTGATGAAAACAAATGAAACCCAATAGAGATAGAAATTACAGGAATTAGATCCGTTGCCGCTTGTGTTCACTTGACTAAACACACCATAAACCGCGAAACAGACTATAAAACAATTAAATCAATTAATGAAGAGTTGGAATAAGTGTTGAAAATAATACCCCAAATAAATGCTATAAAAGTGGCAACAGATGAAACACAAAGAATTAGTTTTGCGAGAGTTGCGAATCCGTCGTTTGGGTTCTCAATATTAACTAATTTGTAGCGAATCACTAGAATTGTAATGCCGTGAATAACACTAAAAGACCCGAATGTTATCACACTATAAGGTATTGAATTACGAATCGGACAATCATTCAAATAAATGATTCCTTTAATAAAATATTATATTAATTGAATTTAAAGGAATTTGTTGTTTCGGTTACCCAACAAAAGTAAAACAATTCCAAAGATATTCTCGAAAATGAAAAATAGAAAAACTAAGACTAAATGAGAGTTCAATTAAAATAAGATTTTTTTTTAAATATAATTGAATTACGAGTTTCTAAAATAATCTGAAGGATTTCACTCAAGCATTTGTAAGTATCGTTTTTATTCTTCTGATAGGCTTCTGATATTCGAGTCCAACACCACTTATCTCTACTGTTTTCAGTCATTTTCCGATTGAATATAATTTTTAAAAGTATTTCAAAATGAATGAGCGCTCAAATAATATAAAATTTTTTGAATGTATATATTTTTAAATAAACTTTTAACGTAAGAAAATATTAATTTAAAATTCTAAACAATGCAAATATAAAAATTTGTCTCAACCTAACACTATATCAGAGATGTGTTATCAGAGATGAACAATAAGACAAATAATGATGTATTGACACAAATCTTATTAAATTAAAAAAATACTTTCAATATATTCCAATAGGAAATTAAATTCTTTGTCATTTTCTAAGAGTAACTGAATTTGTAGTATATATTAATAATAATAATAATAATTATATAAATATTTTGTTTTTGACAAAAATATTTTAATCAAAAATTAAGAATCGATTCAATGATTTAAGTTTTCAGTCGAAGATCTTAAGTGGACTCTTGTGGCACAGTATTAGACGATTGTTGGACAGCATTAGGCGGTTGTTGGACAGCATTAGGCGGTTGTTGGACAGCATTTGGCGATTGTTGGACAACATTTGGTGGCTGTTGGACAGCATTAGATGGTTGTTGTGCGCCATTCAATTGGTTGTTGGCAGTGGGCGGAGGGTTTCGAGTTTGTTGAGTTGTGGGCACTGAACGGACATACACTACACGATGTGGGGGTTCGGCGTTCGCTAAAATATAACATATCACACAACACAACACAATCAGAACAATAAGACAAATGACGCCCAAAATTAGAAAACAGTAAAATGAAAACAAATACAAAAACGGGTGACAATAATCCGATGAAGTTTTGTCTTTAGTGTTAACTCTACCATAAAAGTGAAACACAAGAAAAACGGCTTTCGAGGTAACACACAATTAGTAATTTTGTTATTAAAAAAAAGAAATACCCAAAAGAAATGCCAACATATTAATGAGAGTGGAGACCAGAATAATGACTTGAGTCAAAGTGGTCACACCATCGCTTTCTTTGTCCATATCAACACATCTCCAACGAATCAGTTGAAGAATTATTCCATGAATTATACTAAAGGCTCCGAACACTATCAGACTAATAGGAATGGCCTGAGATATGGGACAGTCGTTCACAAATATTATTCCTAAAAATCATTTATTAAAATTCGATTTAAAATAAAAGTTTACCCAAAATTAGAAAAATAATTCCAAAGAGATTTTCTAAGAGGAAAAGCATAAGAGCACCGCCTAATCGTTTAAATCAATTTTAATGGCAATCATTTAAAAAAAGAGAAGACTTACACGACTCTAATAAAATTTGGAGGACTTCTCCAAAACACTGTCGAGTGTTGTCTCCACTTTTATTTCGGGCCTCTTTTATTCGAGTCCAACACCACTTATCTTCGGACACATCTTTCTTCTTATGTTTTGGAGAAATGTGTATCTTTTCGGTGACCACATGTCTAACGATAATCACATCTCCGTTTTCAGACATTTTACTAAAATTTTGATTCCAATCGACAGTTAATTTTGAAATGAAGTGAAAATTTTCACACTCTTTGACACAAAATGAAAGTTTTGTTTAAATTTAAATTCTTAACTCATTTAATGTTTTGAGAAACAGAACGAGACTTTGATTATTGTTGACCACTATTACAGTCAATTCAATATAACTTGAAAGTGATTTTAAAATGCGCGCTTGAATTTGCACAAATTTTTAGTGACGTCATACTTACAAATAAATTTAATTTAAATAAAATATATGAAGGCTTTTAATTTCCAATTGGAATCTCAGGCCCTTTTTCAGGCCCTTTATATCTCATTCCTAAATACTATTACCAAGATATTTGAAAAATAAAACCCTTAATATTTTATTGAAATTCAAATGTTTCACCTTTAG
>JAQFZM010001270.1:0-19657 GCA_034695785.1 Galumna obvia | reverse complement strand
GTCCGATTTCATGGCTTGCGATGAATGCAGACAAATAACTATTTGCCTCAACTATAAAACATGATTTACCACAAATATTTCTTGTATAGGAAATACCTGAAAAAAGTCACCAATTATTTAAAAAATTAATATATTATATAACCTTGGAGTATACGGCTAGGGTTGGCAACAGCCAATTCTTTAAAGATGTCATAACTTTAAATAAAAAGTGTCAAAACGAATATCTATTGTTAGTAAAACTACCCAGTAAATAATGAATAGATAAATCCATAAGGACGACCTCTGCAGAAATGATCCAGATAGTGTTTGCCCGTATGAACGATCGTTGGTTCCTCGGGTACATTGAATAACATTTGGATGCTTTCTATCCAAAAGTGAATTCGGGCCACACTTTCAATAATTGTTTGTTTGAATGTAAGGGCAGTACTACTAAACGTTGCATTAATAAAGTACTCGACTGATGTCGCGTTCCCTTTATGTAAATCCAATAAACGTTTGTCGTAATAAACACTTAATTTGATTAATAAATCCCCGAAAAATTCTCTTTGAGGACCAGATGACCTTGGTACAGCATATTCACGTTTAACTATTAGTTTTAAAATAGAATAAATATATTTTTAGAAATTCAAACCAAACATTGAATTACCGGATTCAGTGCCACAAAATGATTGTTTGTAATCCAAATAAGGTTTACTATTGACTGATGAATATAAAGAGATTAGGATTAGTACCAGACTTATACCGGAAACAAACATTTTCTAATTTATAATTATTATTAAAAAAAAGTAATGAATTCTTTGAAATTTGATTGAATGAAATATTACTTAAACTCTATTCAAATGATATTTAAGATTAAATATTATTTTTCTATTCATTTTCATTTACTTTAATATCTTTTATTAATTAATATGAAATTTATTTATTGCACAACATTTTATCCTTAATCTGATAACTGTAATGTAATCTTGGTAAATTATTCTTATAAAAAAAATATTTGATTTTAAGAAACTTAATTGTTTATGCTTATAAAATGATTATAATTTCAAACTTCTCAAATTAATTAAGATTTATTGATTAATTTAGCTTGTTAAAAATATATAATCCCTTAGAGAAAATAATAAATTATGAATTTTTTGAAATTTGATTAAATGAAATATAACTTAAACTCTTTCCAAATTATATTTAGATATAATGTTTTCAAAATTGTTTTTGAAACTTTAATATCTTTCATTAATACAGCCCACATTCGGTTGAGTAAATCATTTGTTGAGTTAAATTTTCAATTGAGTAAAGCATTTCATTAAACCAAAATACCAAATATATAGCTTAACTGTAAACTATAACCAATTGAGTAAAGCACTACTTGTATAAACTAATGGATTTAGTTTAGGGTTTGATCGATAAGTGAAATTGTTTTCACCTAATCGTCAAAATATTTTTATTAAAAATAAATATGAAATTATCTCTAAATTAAACATAAATTAAATTAGAAAAGGTATTCTTAAGAAATATAATCTTAAAAATTATGAAAATGAATTGAAATGGTTAGGAGTGGAAATGATATTGAGATATGTGAAGAAATGGATGTGATTAAAGAATGCGATATTTATGTTACTAATTCAGAAATGATCTCTTCCTCTAAATCCATCGAACCAATTAATCAATTATATATTAAATTTATTCATTTTTATTATCTATTATAAATATATAATAAAATCTATTTATTTGTAATGTAGTTATTTCGGTAATTTTGGCGCCGAAGCTTAATCAATATTTACATTGATTATGTCATTTTTAGTTAAAAATAATGGAAATCATATTGAATATACAAAATTTCCTAAGAGAAACTTTAGTGATAAATTACTAGAAAGTTTTTCATAGATAATTTCACAAAAATTTCTCGATTCCGAAACCTATCTACCACCTTTAGCCATCTCTGATTTTTTTGGTAAAATTTTGTATCAAATATTGATAATCTTAGAAAGAAATGCCGTATAAACGCTTATTAACTTAAAATTATATCTAAATTACCAATCATCTATAAAATTTTGGATATTTATATGAACCTTATAAGACGGAAGGAATCGTGTCTTTACTAGGGATAGTCCTTAAGCTCATTTTTTTCTTGGTGATATTTTGCCGATTTTAAGCCTCTAGGGGCATTCGGAAACACCCCCTCATTGGCCATCCCTGATTTATGTTGATTTAATTATCATATTTTTATCTTATTATATTTATCTTGTTTGATATAAATCAGCTCATTTGATACAGTTTTTATAATTTAGTTTAATCCGAATGACATTTCTTATTCATCCGTATTGTTGAAGGTGAAAATGTTTTCATCCAATGGAAATTTGTTATTCGTCCCAACAATACTGTCAGTCTTCGTACGAATCGATTGCTCTGATATTTGATTGAATGAAATTTAATTCTATGCAAAAAACAAAGCATTGATAACTTAAAGTATTTTTCGAATGAATAGCAAATTTCAATCGGATGAAAATCATTTTCACTTTTAACAATAAGAATTAATAGAAAAATATTCGGATTAAATTAAATTATAAACTGTATAACAAAGTAAATAACGTGTGAGTGTTTTATTTATCTCTCAATTTCTATAAATGACTGTGAGCTATTATCATAATATTAATATATTTTAATTAAAATTTTATCTTGTTAAGTTTAAGATTTTGAGTTTTTGTCTGACTTTTGAGAAATACTGTCGTTGTCTCCAAACATACGTCTGTGCGCACTTCGAAACTCTTCCATCAATAGCTCTAATTTAAATAAATTATATTTAATTAAAAAAAATTATATATAAGTAATTAAAATTACCATTTTATTTTATATAAATAGAGGGATCTGAGCAGTCTTTTGTGGTCACCCAAAGCTTTGATCTCTTCTAAGAAATTTATAGATTGAGAACCGGAAGAGCTATTGGAAGCACTGCTTATACTACAGTTTGAAAGTGAATTACATTCCTCTTATTGTTTGCGTCGTTCCAATTCTTTAATGGAATATTTAAAATAAATAATTAATAATTTATCTAGATGAACACACAATATTTATTTAAATATAATAACTAATTAGAAAATCAACCAAAATATTATATTTATAAAATCTGTAAAATTATCTAATTAATATAATAAAAATTACAATTTTATAAAATTATCCATTCTAATTGAGTATACTTTTATTTTTAAAGTTTAATCTAAATTTATAAAATAATTTTATTAATCATTTGAGTTTTATAAAGTATAATTGTAGTCATTGACTTTATCAACAAATTTACCGTCTAATATAATTATGCTATTGCTTTAAATTTACAGCTTTTATATATTTATTAATTATTACTCCGTTTTAAATAATTTAATCAAATATTTAAAGTGAAATATTTAATTTTGTCAATAATTTTTATAAAACTAGTTCTTTATCAAAATATTATAACCGATTCAGACCAATATCCCATTTAAAAATTTTTAAAATTGATACAATATTCCTACCATGTTTATCGTTTAAATTACAGTTTTTAACTTCAATAAAAATTTTGGTTTATTTTAATAAATTTTATGGCATTATATTTATTTTTTCTATTTCAACAATTTTTTTTGTCATGAAACTTATTCCATCTATCACAATAAAGCATTTAGAATTTAATCTTAGAAAGTCATCCCTGAAAATATCAAATATTTAATTAATCATTCAAACTTATAGTGTTCAATAATGATTATATGTGTTCAATAATGTTTATATTATTTTAAACATAATCAAAATATAAATATTGTGTAAGACTACTTTTTTAAAAGATTTCAATTCAAGGATTACTTAAAATTATTGGTTATTTAATTATATCTGTCAAAACCTTATTTTTTTGACGAAAAACTTAAAAACCTTTTTCATTGAATGGATTTTATAAAATAAAAATCTATATTTAAATTATATTTTTTAAACTTGTCAAGTTTTGTTATATTTCTATTATTTAATATATATTTAATTTAAATCAAATTTTCAAACAAGGTTAAAAATTCCTATTAAATTTTACTGTTTTATAGAATATTAAGTATTTTATATTTCATATTAAAATATATGAACATACAATCGAGGAAATAATTATCGAACGTCAATTAAAACTTGTTTATTTTTGATGTAGATTTCAAGGAAGTGTCCACTCAATTTGATTTTAAACATTGTTTATGATTTAATTATTAATTAGAGATTATTTAATGTTTAAGGCTATACATTTAGGAAAATAATGTTTATGAAAGGTTTATAGTTAATTTTATTAATTTAAAATAACGAATAATTTTAAAAATTATCATTATTTTATTAAAAGTAAAAATTAAAATATATTTAATTAATAAGTTAAATCCCTTATTTGATTGATTAGTGTTTTGAAAATTTGCTGATTGTTCAGAATTTTGTCTTTAAAAATCTTTTTTAAAAATTCATTGATATTAATAATACTCATTGTAATTATATTGTATTTAACTAGATTTAATATAATGAAAAGGAAAGAAAATGAAGTTTACTTTAAATTTAAATTAAATTAAATTCAAACATCAGGTTTTCTATAATAAATCTAAAATATTGTTTATTATACTGTTTTATAAGTTGAATCTTGAGATATTTTATAGAGATTATAAATTGAAATAATTGATAAAATTCTTTAAAATATTTATTTAAAGAAAATTTTTGATTGATTACTATTAACATGAACTTAACCTGAACAAGATTATGCTTTAAATGTTGAGATATAAGTTCTTTTCCATGTTATAATTACATGTTCAATTCAATACACATCTAATAATTTCGTTTTAACTAGTACCCAATCTACCGGCCCACTCACACACTTAAGTTTTATCTTTATTAATATAAAAATCAAATTAAAACTATCTTGGTTATTTTAATTTTTTCTAAATGTGATAAAATTGTGTTATTTGTATAACTTAATTCAATTATTGTTAAATATTATATCATTTATAATAATAATATTTAGCCATTAGTGCCAAACGCCAACACAAATGCGGTCTTAATGATGATCGGAGAGAAGTGCTCTCAAATTGTTAAAAATGACAACTGATTTATTATTAATAAAATTAAGCAATAATTACTAACTAGATATTAATGATATATAAATTGATTAATTAATTAATTATGTTTTTAAATACTTTGTTTTTTGTATTATTTATAATTTTGAATATAATCATAGTTTTTAATTAAAAATTAACAAATTTTCGGTAAAACTTATTCCATGTTTTTTATTACAATTATTATGACAATAATATAACTATTTCAAATTTGAAATTTTTAAATTTAATTTTAAAATAGTAGTTTAGCAATATATTTAATAATAATGATCAAAAGTTAATAACCAAGGTTGATTTCGAAAACTCAAGAAATATTATCAGTAGAATTCTTTTTACGATAATATATTACAGTTTGTTTACTATTTGGGCAATACTCTATCAAATCTATAGCATAATTTTAATGCAGAAAGAGCCAAAAAGAATTAATTTTAATATGTGATACAGTTTACACTAAATATTTAGTCAAACATTACATCACACAAATTTGCAGAGAATAATGCCCCCGTCTGTCTTTCTTAATCATTAAATGAAAGATATCTTTCAAATTGTTTTCCCCTTATAATTACGCAATAATACTACTCTTTTCCCATTCAGCCATAACATTTGCAAGCATTTGTAAGTTAATTGAATTGAAGGGCGCGGTAATTTTTTTTAATTCAATGATATTTTTAGGTTATCAAAGGGTATGTAGACAATTATTTCACATAACCCTATAGCTTAAAATCCCGAGGATTTAAATAAGAATTTCTTGGGTTCCAATTTGCCAAACACCCATTACTTCCTCCTCGTCCAATTCAAGCGCAGGGAAATTTAGCATTAAGATAAATCTTGACCATTTTTTACCAGTAAACATGAGCACTTAAATATAATAAAGATTAAGAAGAAAAGACTAGGGCATTTATATTACCGTCGAGTAAGATAAAATAATCTTAAGACTGTCACAACGGGCATAATTTTACTTTGAAATAAATCTTTAAACCTTGACCTTTTACGTTAGAACGAAAAAATACTGGTCCAAAAACTATCATCCAAATATCACTCCATACCATAATAGAAGGACCTCCCTGAATTTTTGTATCAACAGAAAAATGGGAGTTCGTATGGGCCAAATATCGATGATTTTGTTTGTTAAAAGTTTCATTTACTGGAAAATTGGACTCATCACAGAAAATTATTTTTCAAGAAAAATTAGAATTTTTGTCCATTTCTTCGATGCACCTAAATTTTAAACAAAATTAAGATTAAGAAGAACAGTTGAGTGCTATTGATATTCACCATGAACAAAAATCCTTACGTTTTTGCCAGTCCTCTATATTTAATTGTGTTCTCCTTTAATTTTATAAACCTTTCTTGATTTATTCATTATAATTGAATTTCAAAGGAAAAATAAATATAAAAACTAAGGATGTTTAGATTTTTGAAAATTAATAACTTAAATTATTTATGAAAATGAATTATTTACTCTATTCGCTGTGAACTCGTTTCTTAAGAATATTTGTGCCTTATGAACACTAATTGATAAATTGGTTGATTTTTTATACACTTTATATTAATATAGCTGACGAGCAAGGTGCCCCAGTTGTTATAATTGTCATTCCTGGCATAAATGCAGAGCTCGTAGGCGTATGATCGAACCCTAGCTTGAGCATACTTTGGCTTCCTCTAGCTCACCAAATGACTCGTCTCACTGTTAGTCGATGCTCAGAAATAGGGATTGAAAAGAGAACTCGGCTTTGGCGCCAAACCTGAGCCGGCTCTTACTCGTTGACGGAAATTCCGTAGTTTGCATTTGTGTAATTCCATTACATCAATGTTAACGGAGTAATAAGCAGCGCCTCTTAAAATATGAACATATCCCCGCCTTGTGTATTCAAAACTCAGAAGGCTGTGCAGTCGGGAAGGGGAGACCGGAGGATTCTGAAACCGTTGCGGTAGAAAAATATAATTGTATGCTTACAAAGCATTCTGTAGATCATTGATTTTCCATATTCTAAAATATAAATATCAACTAATTTTCAAAACAATTTAGTTTAACAAAAATACATAAATTCATTTAAATAAACTGTAATTCAAATTTTATCCATAATATAAAATAAACCCAGATTTTGAATTTTATTAAAAATCTAAAAAATAGTTTATTTTTTAGGCTAATAATAAAAACATTCCATTGGAAAGCTTTAGACTTTAATTAAATACCATTTAAAAATTAACTAATAGAATTATTAAAATTAATTCATTATCTTTATGAAATTCTTTGATGTTTGTACCATTTTGTTATGAATAATTTTAAAAGCCTGCATTTAAATTAAAATCGGTCTCATATATACACAAATTTTTGAGAAAGTTTTTGAATTTATTTTAGTCAATTAATAACTTTATTATTTAAATAAATACTCTTAGTTTTTACCAAACGGTTAATATAATAGACATTTGGATAATAACGAAATGGAAAGGAAGGTTGTGCTTCTCTGGAGTTCACCCTTTTTGTAAATGTGAAACAATTTGTCTTTGAAAATTAACGGTTAATTTCAAGGATGGCAATCAACTTATCATTAAGAGGTATTTCTATTTTGACATCAAAGATATAATAGATTGTTTTAGGTATTTTAAAAGTTTTCTTGCATTAATGCTTACAATATACCGTATGATCAATAAGTGCTTATACGCGACCGAAAAGATAGCAGTAGGTTCAGGTTCAAATAAATAATGGACTTTTATACTGTACCCTCTCTATGAGCGTATAAGCATTTACTGAGCATACTGTATTTATTTTTAACTTATTGTATCAAATTTGAGTGAAGAAGCTAAGAATATATCGCAAAAATTAATTTTTTCAATATATAAAATTTAAGTCAAAAACTTCAAATTTACTTAAGTATGTCATAAAATTTTTATATTATACGTTTATATCAGTTTTATCATTTTATTGTTATATTTCTTATTATTTATAAAGTTATTATTATAAGGTAATTGTATAATGATAAAAATTTAAATTTTCAGGTCTTTAATTAATTCGATACTACATTTATAGTTGTTCAAATTATTTGAAACATTTTAAAAATCGGTTTATCAGTTCAAAAACCTAGTTTTATATTTAGAAGATTATTTTTAAATAAGGAAATATTTAATTTTTAATTGATTTATATTTAAAACCAAATTTTATTAAATGTAACAGTTTTATGTATATAAAATTGAATTTTTAAATTATTTTACAAATAATAATCATTAAATATTTAGAAAACACTATTATAAATTTTCAAAACAAAATTATTTTTATCTTTATTAATATAGAAATATTCTTAAAGTTATCTTGGTTATTTTTATTTTTACCAAATGTTATAAAATTATATTAATTGCATAAATAAATTCAATTAATGTTAATTATCATATAGCTGATTTTGCCATTAGTGCCAAATGCCAAAACAAAATAGGTTTAAAGATGATCAGAGAGAAGTGCTCTCAAATGGTTAAATGGAAAAAAGATTGATTAATAAAAAAAATATTAATAATAAGAAATACTTATTTTTTGTCACTAAATTTGTAAATCAAAAACTTTGTTATTTTGCGAAGGTTTTCGAGCCCTAGCAAGACTCTTTCTAAAACACTGGATTTTTGTGAAGTCATGCTCTATTGAGACAATATTTACAGCAGTTGAGAGAAGGAATTTGAAACACATAATCAATAAATTAACGTTTAGTTTTTAAAAATTTAAAGGACTTACAATAAATATATACAAATCGAAATATTCTATTTCAGGCATAACTATCCCAACAGAACCTGGACCAAATGAGCTAGGTCCTGTGGGATTATGGAAATTTTTAGAGAAAGAAAGAGGAAGAGAGAGAACTACAAACTGAGAGAGAAAGACAAAGAATGAGTGAATAAAATTGCGAGAGAGAGAGAGAGAGAGAGTAAAATTGCGAGAGAAAGAGAGAGTAAAATTGCGAGAGAAAGAGAGAGAGAGAGAGAGAGAGAGAGAGAGAGAGAGAGAGAGAGAGAGAGAGTAAAATTGCGAGAGAGAGAGTGAGAGAGAAAGAGTGGGAAAGGAGAAAATTACAAAATTAGAGAGGGAGAGGGGGAGGTGAAAACCAGAAATTTATAGATAAAATTTTAAAAATAAAATCAAGTAGAAGATACTTGTTAATTTTAGCAATAATTATTTGATCTCGCTATTTGAATCACGTAATATGCTTTTTGTAATCACATACCACTCACAAATCCTTTTTTCTGTGGGATTATGAAAATTTTTAGAGAAAGAGGGAGGAAGAGAGAGAGAGAGAGAGAGAGAGAGAGAGAATGAGTGAATAAAATTGCGTGAGAGAGAGAGAGAGAAAGGGAGAGAAAGACATTATTTTTTTCATTAAAGAGAAAACTAGAGAAAAATTACACAATACAATGTTTTTTAATAAAAAAATTAAATAAAACTTTAATATACAGTTTTTCATAAAACAATCTAAAGTCGTTTTTTTGCCATAAAAACTTAAAGAATAAAAATTAAAATAGTTCCTTAAATATCCAACTATGGATTTTTTGCACCTTTATAGTTTTATTAAAACCTTTGTACTATCTAGTCCATTTTTCTATAAATCAATGGTGTTTATACCTCCAATTCTAAAGAGGTTCGAGGAATCTTTTTTAACAATTACTATGTAATCAAAAAAATCGAAAGTTGTATTTTTTTCTATATTACAACTTGTTTAGATTAAATGAGCTTTCAAATTTCCAAATTTTCAAAATTCGAATTGTTCCTTTTCTTATAGTATTCAATCAATTTTGATGAAACAAGATAGATTTACTGAAAAATGATAAATTGTATTTATTTGCCAAATTTCATCAAAATATTTCAAATGTTTATATAACCAAGTTGAAATATAGAAAAACAAAAATAAATGTGTCGAAATAATTTTGATTAAATATTAAATGTAAAAAAATATTTCCCCAAACTTATTAAAGAATTGGAAGTATGCACACCATTGATATATAGAAAAAATTAACTAGGTAATAAAACATTTTCAATATAACTATAATGGTGCAAAGATTCCATAGTTGGATATTTAGGGAAATTTTTTAATTTTTAATCTTTAGGTTTTTATGGCAGAAAAACTACTTTTAATGGTTTTATGAAAACTGTACGTGTGAAATAATCAATAGACTAATAAAAACGCATAAAAATGTAAAATATACAGTTTTTAATTGATATTTTATGAAATTCGCTACTAGGCAGGAAAAAATTTAATTTAAAAATGAAATATAAAGCATACCAATTTTATTTGGCAGAAAAATATTTGTTATATCCCCTTAGGTTTTGGTCCGTGGCCATCCATGGCTCTCTTTCTTTCTTTCTTTCTCTAGCGTTCCATCTTTTATTATTAATTATATTTATTTTTTACTAAATGTTATAAAATTGTGTTAATTTTATAAATAAATTCAATTATTGTTAATTTTTATTTACTAATCAATAATTTGAAGTTATGCCCATCCATAATTATAAATAAAATGTAAAGTTGATCACAAAAATTTGTCCATTATTTCACTTGAAATTGTAATCAACTTTAAATTTTATTTTTTTCCCTCAATTATGCCATTATTGTCAAACGATAACATAAATTCGGTCTCAATAATTATAGGAGAGAAGTGCTCTAAAATTGTTAAAAGAGACAACGGATATATTAATAATAAAAATAATCATTATTTACTAGATATTAATTACTAAAGCATAAACTTATATTTATTAATTCTTGGTAAAATATTCAATATAATTTTGTTTTATTTTTGATTAAATATTAATTTATATTTTGTTAAAAAAATTGAATTTTTAGTCATTAATGTCTTAAAATGATATAGTTTTTCAAATGAAATTCAGTAAATGAAAATCGTTTATCATTTATTATAAATTTATACCTAAGAAACTGCGCTCAAAAGAACAGGTTGTAATGGGAAATGTTTTATAACCAGAAATTTTTTAGGAATCAAATCCAAATCAGTTGATATTCTATTACCATTTATTATTTCATTTATTTCTTTAATTTTGGCAAAATCTTTATTTTTATGCAAAACATGACTGAATTTATCGTAAATTTGTTAAGATTTTATTCCATTTGATTGATTTAAATCTTTAAAAGTTGAATCAATAAGATTTATACTATCAAAAAAGAGCCTTTTTTCAGTTTTTAATAGTTTGATAAGATTTGGTAAACTATTGAAATTAGTGCTAATATAACTCAATTAACATCATAATAGTGATTTTTATTCAGTACTTGAATATTTTATATTCTGTATCAAAATAGAAATTCTACAATCCAAGTGAGAGACAAATTGTAGAAATTTTGTCAAGTTTTTTAAATCCCATTGAACTAAATTAATCCATTGTCCCCAACGAGTGCACATCGGTTCTGCAGATAGTGTAGTTTCCGGAAATAATTTCTTAAAATGATTTCTTCTATCGTTTGATTTTACAATAATGTTTTTGCCATTGCTGACCAAATCATTAACCAATGAATATATACTCTCGACAGCTTCACAACAATTGCGTACCCCATGTGCCAGACATGTTATATGTATTAGTTTGGGTATATTTTCGCATAACGTTTTGCTGGCGCTTTTCATATAACTGATCCCATCGGTCAAGTTTAGGAGTGATTTGACGTATTTAATACCGTTAGGCCATAATAAATTTAAAGCGGTAGTCACTGATTTTACAATAGTATAGTTTTAGTGTTTTCAATAAATTCAATATTTATAATAAATTTTTTGGTTTCATTTATATCAGAATTAAGTGATCCTGCGATAACATTAGCGACTTTTCATTGGAAACCATCTCTCGTTACGTCAAATGAAACCCATATGTATTGATCTTTTAGTGCAGACCGTATAATATCAATAGTCATATCATATAATTTCTTCGAATAAGTTGACCAAAAAGTAGTATGAAATGGACTCGAATAGTTTTCAGTAAATTTTTTAAATTCATTAATCGTTAATTTATGAAAATGGATTTTAAGTTTATAAGAAACCGACACAAGTCTTCATTGAATTTATTTTTATTTTTCACGAATAATTCTTCTACTGTTTTTTTTATTTTTGTCAAAACTTTTAAACGATTTTAAATGATTTTGAGTTTTCAAATGTTGTCTCACTTGACTTTTTTGCCCGCATTCAACACGAATTCGACAACTCTTACAAAACAAAACTCAGTTTTTGACACCTTATCTTCTTTGACTCCAAAGACTCCCCTGAAATCTTTTACAAATTCTTTTAACTAAGATTTCAAAGATTTGGCTGTTTTAGGCATTTTTGACTAAAATGGGAGTAATTTGTTTACTAGTTTTCAAAGATTTTTAATTATTTAATCAAAGAAAACATTACCTTTTAGACAATATTGATTTCTATCCCCTAATATGTGATAACCTCTTAAAATATTTTTTATATTTATTAATGCGATAAAAAATTTTGCCAAAATGACCTCCAATTAGTGGTTCGCAAAGATATAATAACTATTCCTTGATATCTATTTCCGATAAAAATATTGATTTATGTAAAATTTGTCGCTTTATCAATTAAATATAACTTGATTAATTATATAAATTATATACTATTTTTAATTAATTAATTCTTTTATAAGCTTTATGAATTTAAAAATAATTCTAGTTTATAATCAAAAATTAAAACTATAATTATCTATTGTTAACTTCAATTATTAATACAATAATATAACTGGATTTATTGTATAAATTACAGTTTTTTAGTGATATTTATAAATCAAATATTTTAAAATTATTAAATAATTTATAAAAGACTTGCGGTCAATTAATATAAAATTGCTATCATTCTTTTCTTTTCAATAAAAAACTAAATCAACAAAAATAAATAACAATGAATTGAAACCATTTTATATTAGTTTAAAAATTTATTTATAAAGTGAAATTTATTTATTTTTCATATAAAATTTTATTAATCTCTACAGAATAATTTATAAGTTAAATAATGTAAAAATTGCAGTTATGCTAAAGGTTCTAGACACAATTAATTTGTTTTATTTTTATTATTGATTTTATATAATTTTATTTAGAAAAAATTATAAAATAATTATATGAAATATATTAATTATATGTTATTTTAGGCATAATAAGTTATTTTCAAATATATTAAAGATTTTTATTAATATTTTATATAATTTCAATTAAAATTGATCTAGTTGAATGTTAAAATTTAAAATATTTGAAAATCATCAAAGTTTCATTCATTAAGAATAACAAAAAACTTCTTATTAATTATTACTATTTGAATTTATTAACTAAATTATTCATTAATATATGATAATAGTAAATTTATGAATTAATAAAATTTTTTTTACACATGAAAATATCTATAGAAGTTAATAATAATTTAATCATATGATAATTGGTATCAATTTGTCTTTTGAACCTGAAAAGGCATAAATTATCTTAAATTTATACATTAAACTACAGTTTTGGTATATACTTAAAATTCAAAATATTTGTAGATATTCTATGATGATCTAAGAAAATAATTATAAAATTTTATTTAAATCTTAGGAAATATCTTAAATATTTTTTAAATGGTAAATAACATTTTTCACTAATTTTTGGTACATATTTTAATATTGATAAAATACAGTTCGGCCTCCATATAACAAGATGAACCTAAAGCTCATAACGCTCCCAGTTATTGCAAAATAAATTTTACTTAACAAAATTTCGATTTAACAAGGTAATGTAGCTGGCAAAAGCGGTCTTATTAAATCGAGGCAAAACTGTATTTAACTATGTAATTATTAGAAACATTGTTCTTATGATCAAATTACTTTGATATAACAAAATGTCACATTATTAAAAATTAATTTAATATTAAAAATACTTTCTTGTTAATTAGAAAAAAAGTTTTGGATAATGAAAATAATTTGTTACTTTCAATTTTTTTTAATTTAAAGTTCACCTAAACCAATCCTATTAGATTTTAATTAAAAAGCATGAATCAATTATTTAAAAATATTTAATTTTAATATAATTTTCCAATTATTTGTCTCAAATTTTCAATTAATATAACTTGACTTAAATTTGGAAATCATATTTTATTTATCATTTTATATTAAATTTATTTTTAAATAAAATATAAATTCATCTCTCAATAGTTTTAAATTTGAACATCATTTTCATATTTATTAAATTAGTGCAATTTTTTTGTATTTTTTACCTTATTTATAGATTTATTCATTTAATATCCATTCAAGTAAAATTTATTAAGTATTTGAATGATAACTCCTAATCTAATGATTAAAATTATTTATATGAAATTAAGAAAAACTAATTATTTTAAAATTTAATTTGTAAGATAATATCCATAAATTAAAAAAAAATTATCAGTAATATTAAGAAGGTTTGAGGCAAAGGCATTTTCATTTCATTTACGGGATTTTATTAGTGAGTTAGTTGGCAGGTAGATTGAGTGAAAAGACTTGTAGACTGGGTGAGAGAGACGGTAAAATAGTTGAGAGGGCCGATGACCTGGGTGAGAGGCCTGGTACACTGGGTGAGAGGGCTTGTATTTTGAGTAAGGCCTGTGAAATGAGTGAGAAGGCCTGCAAAGAGGGTAGATGAACCTGGAGAGTGGGTTGTTGGGCCTGTAGAGTAGGTGGTTGCGCCTGTAAAGTGAATATGTAGGCCGGTAGATTATATAAGTGTGCTGGTAGTGTGTGTGGTCAGTTCAGTTGAGTGGAGGAATAGGCAGTTAGAGTGGGCGGGTCAACCTGTAAAGTTGGTGGGTGAACCTTTAAAGTGGGTGGTTGGGCTCGTAGAGGGGGTAAGTGATTCTGAAGAGTGGGTGTTTAGGCTTGTAGATTGGGTAGGTAGATTGAAAAAATTTAATGAGCTGCATCCCGCGCAAAGGGAGTGTGGGGATAGGCGGAGGGGTGGGTGAAGGGGTGCATAATTATATACTACATTTTAATATGTAAATGTAGTGAAAAAAATTTATTCGATGCATCCCACTATGTTAATGTATTTCAAAAATTGTATGCGCTTCATCCCACGGCGGAGGGGGTGGGCGGGTGGGTGGGTTCAAAAAGATTACATATACTACACTTACTATTTAAATGTAGTGAAAAAGGCTAATGCACAAATATTTTTGAGCAAAATTATACTAATCGAAATGAGTATAATATTGTTAACTGAGATATGAGATGAATAAGCAAAGTTTTATTTATTTAATTATTCTAATAAACTATTGGTAAAACAAGGTTTGAGGCAAGGCCCATAATCACTACATTTACGAGCTTCAATCAATATAATATAATAGCAATTCAATTTAGTCCAGCTAAAAATATATTCAAACATTTAAAAAAATTCTTATACAAGTATGGGTTTCATTGTTTCTAGTACTTTGTAATTTGTTATGTGAATGATTGTCAATGAGAGCATAGCCTACCACTCCTTTCTTTTTCTATCAAAAAGGCGAACTTTCCCCGTTACTAACAATTAGTTAGTCTCATAAGGAAAAAATTTAAGCCTAAACACATGGATACTATTTTATCAAAAAGATGAAATTTTCCGTTAATATCAAAACGTTTGGTCAAAAGAGAAGTTTGCCTACCATCCATTGCGTTTATTTCAAAAAACAAAATTTTCCCATCACGAACAAAAAGGTTGGTCGCAAGATAAGGATATCACAACTTACCACTCCCTTCCGTTTCTTTTAAAAAATGAAATTTCCCCGTTACTAACAAAACAGTTGGAACAAAGAGAAATATATCACAGTCTACCACTACCTTCCGTTTCTATCAAAAAGATGAAATTTCCCCGTTACTAACAAAAGAGTTGGTCTCCAAAAAAGAATATAACAGAATATATCAAAATTATATTTTCAATACCTTTCAGGAATATTTAATAAATTATTTATAATTTATTAAGGTGAACCCACAAAATTATTGATAATATATTGAAATTATCAAGTTGTTCATTATAATTTTATTTTATAAAATTTGAAAAACCTTTAAATAAAGATAATAAAAATAACAATTTTTTAACAAAGAAAAGTTTATAAAATATTAATGAAATTAAAATCCAAATATATTAACATTTTACCTTACTGTATTAATTGAAGCTTATATTCATATTTTTCTAAATTAAATCATTTTATAATTTTATAAAAAAAATAATAAATGACTTTAGCAAAAATCTTATAATGTTTATGATAAAATTTGAACTGTATATAAAATTTCAAATTTATATTTATTTTATTGTTCCTGCTAATCAAATCTAAAATTATTCTATTAATAGTCCTTTCAGGATAAAAAGTTCCAATTGAAATTTTAATAAAATTATAACTAATAATAGATTTTAATTCTGTAAACGGTTTATGAAGGAAATAATTAATATAGTTTTTTCCTATTTATAAAATTTGAAATATTCTTGCTTCAACAATTAAATTAAAAGGCCAAAGCGATACAATATGTTGCAGGTTAGATTTTATAAGCTTTATCCAATTTTTTACATGAATTTATAAGTGGAATAAATTTTGTTAAAAAGGACACCAAGATAATAAAAATCGGTTAAAAAATAAAGATGTAATGCTCATTCGAATTTCAATGTTTTAAAAAATTACCCATAGAATAATACTATAGAAATCTAAACTACCTGATTTGTCAAATTTTTTATGATTTTTGAAGAAAACTAATTGAGTGGAACAACTTTATTTCTAGACACATTTTGACTAAACCTAAGATAAAATCTAAGGTAATATTTATAATTATTAATATAATTCTAGTCTATAACTAAAAGTTAAGTATTTGTCTGGCCATATTCTTATTCCAATAATAATGACTTAATAAAACTACATTTTTAATATAAATTACAGTTTTTAGCAAAAATTTTAAATAAATTATTTAAAGATTAAAAGGTTTATTTTATAACAAGACATGATTAAACTAAGATATTATTAAGTTAATAATATATAAATGATTTTTTGCCAATTGATGTAATATTGGTGTTAAATTTTTCTTGTCAATAAAATAACTAAATCACAAAAAATAAATAACAAGTAATCTAAACACTTTTGATTACATTTACGGAGTAATATGTTGTATATAGAATCCTTCACCCATCTACAAACCATTAAAGAAAGGGATAGGAAGGATCCCTCCAGAGATAGCAACATGGGGTATAGCCCGAATACCCCCCTTTTGCGAAAGGTCGGATACACCATCCCTCTAGGAGAAAAAAGACATGGTACAACAAACAATGGATTTTTTAAAAAATTAAATTAAAAGCTTTAAATTATAAGTAAATTTGTTAATAATTAAACGCATTAAAATTTAAAAATTTACAGTTTATAATTGATTTATTTACAATTCGCTATTAGGCTCGAAGTTCAAAAATGCAATATAAAGCAAACTCCGTGCTTTCTTTCTTTCTTTCTATATCGTTCTTCCTTTTGTTATTCATCTTGATTATTTCAATTTTTATAAAATTTTATAAAATTGTTTTAATTGTATAAATAAATTCAATTATTGTTAAATTTTATTTCCTCTTCAATAATGAAGTTATGCCCATCCATAAATATAAATAAAATGAAAATTTGACTTCAAATTCAACTTTTTTGATCATCAAAATTTGTCCATTATTACATTCAAAATTGTGGTTAACTTTGCATTTTATTTTATTTCCTCTACAAAGGAAAATCCTGTCTATAACTGTCGCCAAATAAATAGATCTGGAAGTGGTCGAATCGTTGTTCTCTGCGGGCGAACAAAGATTAGATTCGTTATTCTACCGACTGCGCCAAATGTAGAGGTAACCGAGTGGTCAGACAATTATCACCGATAGTTTAGGCAATCAACGAGTGATTAGTGTTTAGTTTCAGTTACCACTGACTTACTTTCGGTAAAAGTAATGTTCAGTCCAGTCTTCTTTAATCTTGTAAATTAAATGCGCGACTGATAGCGGTATAGATGGGCAGAACAAATGAGTACTGAAGGGGTGGTCAACTTTCGGTGAAAACAATTTATTATTTATTAGACGAAAAATCGAATACAAAACGAATTTTATTTCAAATAAGACTTAAAACAGTTAAATTTGAACAGAAAGTGAATGAAATCCTAAGACAGAGAATAATGAAAAAGTAAAGGCTTTATATAATAATTAACTGAAAGCATGCATTATATGGAAGGAAAAGTTGAGCCAATGAGCGATAAGTAACGTTTAGTAGTGGTCAGAGCAGTCTCCCTCTGCATGGGTTGATGAGCGGCCATCTAAACACACAGTTCTCTCCACAATAATAATAGTATTTCAAGAATTTTGGAATTAAAAACTTTGTGTAATATTTTGAAACTAAAAATTAAGATATTTCGGGGGTATTTCCATTAGGCCTATTATTCTCATTTGACCCCTCTGGTCACCAAAACCTTGCTCGATGGCAGAAATTTTTATTTTTTTAATTCATTATAAAATCAGCTTTAAAAGATAGGAAAGTTTCAGGATGATCTGAATTTCAGCTTACGATAACGTTCCTTTAGAGCCTCAAAAATGGTCAAATTCAAATTAAATTCCCCGTTTTTTGGGTTGACCTAGGTCAAAATTTTTTATATCATTCGAAAGCTTATTCAATTTAGAATCGATTTGGTTGATTGAATTTAAGTTTAAACAAAATGTTAAAGTACTGTTGCAGTGGTCGGCAACTTTTTCGAAGAAAGGGGGGTAGAAGAGCGACTCCGTTAAGAGTTTACAGTCATAATAATAGTTTTTGTGGACATAAAAATCGTTCATCTCTTGGAAGGAATGTGTCCTTAAAATTTGTGGTATATGTGATGAGAGAATTGCCGAAACTATCGCTGATATTATCTACGAAACAATTCTTAAACGCATTCCGATTTAAAACATATTTAAAATTAATATAAAAACACTTCTATTTATATGTAAAATATTTAATTAAAATATAATAAAACGTTTATTTAACGAGTTCATTCGAGCCATGGGCATGTGTCACACTCTGCAACAGTACGAACCAATAAATTATATCTTACTCAAAATTGAATATATAAACCAATCTTTCAAATTTATATGAGTTTTGCAGGGTCAACCAACTTTTAGACTTGCTTTTATTAAGAATATTAAATTGATTCTTAATTTCGACGAATTTATTCCCATAAAACAAATTTTAAATGAAAAAATTATAAGAATTAATGAACAAGAACAATTTTTTCCTTATAGTGATATAAATTATTTCAATAAAATCATTAAAGAATTTGAATCAAAGTATGAAATATATATAAAGTCGCGGACAGAACTATGTAAGGTCACTTAAACCTCAATTACTCTTGAATGGATTAATAGATTTTTAAGCGGTTTTCAAAAAAATGATCCTGATTAATTGCCAATTTTAAAAAAATAATAACATTAATTTGTACCAAGATGAAATTATTTTAATTGGTGATATACCAAAAATTGATATTTTAATGAATATTTGAATGAATATTTTTTGTAACTTGTAACTTTCAATGTACACAAATATATTTTTATAATAAGTATAACAAAGGAAAAATATTGTGGTGGTCACAT
>JAQFZM010001269.1:0-19677 GCA_034695785.1 Galumna obvia | reverse complement strand
AATTGTTTTTTTAATGCTCTGATTTTGAATTATTTTATAAGACTGTAATATGAATTAAAAACCGTGGCCATCACTGAATCGATGCAATTCTATAAGAAAGTATGAATCAAAGTGACCTAGACAAAAGTTTCTCCTTCATTTTAATATAATATTTAGACTTAATTATCTATTAATTAGTAGGGATGGCAAAAGGTCATTTTTGGAATACTCCCTAATGGGCAAAATAGCCAACATAGAAAACTGAGCAAATGAGACCCTTCTCAATAAGGTATTCTCCTGGGATACATTAGCTTACAACATTTGTCTCACATTTCAGATAAATGCTAAAATAATAGAGAAAATTATTAATTTAAACATTATTTTAATTTATTTTAATTTTTATATTATAACTTATAATTAATAGTCTATTATTTAAGATCTAAACTGAATTATCTTATATAAAAAGTATCGACACTCGACAGCGATTTTTACTCAAAACTCCATTTTTAATGAAAAATTAACAAAATATTCATTTTTGAGTTAAGTTACGATAAATTTAGTGTTTAATAATCTTTAAATATAATAAAAAGTTAATAAAAAGAATTAAAGTCATTAAAGTGTAAAATTAATATTTTTGATATTTTGAAAAATAGGCCTAACATCACAAACATCCCTAATATCTCTAACATCACATTTAACTATAGATGGCTAAAGGGGTATTTCAAAGTACCCCCTGAGAGGAAAAATCCTGAAAATACCCCCTAAGCCGAAAAGTCACGCACCCCTTCCCTCTAGAAAAAGGGGGAAAATAGGCAAAATTTCGGAAAAATTGTCGAAAAATAGAAAAAAAATTAGTAAAAATTAAGTAAAATTCTGGAATTTTGAATAAAAATAACGTAAAACTTAATAAAAATGCATAAAATTGTCAAAAATCAAGGTTTTAAGTGAAAATTTTGGTTTTGTAAATTTTGAAATATTCACAAAATTGCCTTTTTTGTCGAAAATTCTTAGTTTTTAGCTTTAATTTTGATAAAATACGTTAAAATACGACTAAATATAGTCCAATACGACAGAAAACGGCTTAAAATTGACGTTTTATGCGTTTTTAGACAATTTTTGGTCATTTTTAAAATACCCCCCCTAATACCTCCTGAGCTCAGACCAAAATACCCCCCTAATAGCCCCCTGAGGTCGGCTCCTTAAGCCATTTTTGCATTTAACACTTCTACAAATTCCTAGGATTTTTCCGAAAATGCACTCCCCCTAGCACCTTTAGCCATCCCTGGATTTTGTCTTTTCATAACTAAAATAATGGGTTTTAATCATAATTTTAAATTAAAGGCTTATTTTGAAAAATTAATAGAAACCTTTGAAATGGTTTATTTTAACTAGATTATTCTAATTAAACTCTAATTATAAAGACTTATGAGTTTTTAAAAATTTAATGAAATTAATAGAAAGTAAAAAGAAATTTGTTTTAAGAAATGAGTCTATACTTTAAAATCGATAAAAAATCGCACAAAGTTGTAGTGAAATGATCCGGTTCTTTCTGGAGTCAGTCTCTCTACAGTTCGTTAGATACTAATTATTGGCTTCCCTTTCATTTCAAGGTTTTTAAAAACTTATTAAATGAATGGAAAGGTTTGACCTAAAACTCACTTAAAGATAATTAAGTCATAATTAAATAAATAGAAAATCCAAAGATTTTGAGTAAATAATAAATAAAATGTGAAGTAATGAATAAAGTAATCATAAAGTGAATATGAAATGATAAAATGAGCATGATTGTGCAAAACATGCATGTTAGGCTGACTAACAAACCTGTTATTTTTTGCTTCCAAACATTGGTTTTCAAACCTTTTTGTGCCAAAATTTTTTCCTCTCTTTTCCTGAGTTTATTAATTTTATTGGCCTGTCTTTTGGCATATTCTCCCAAATCTTCTCTGTACTGTCCGTACATCTAATTAAAAATTGAGCCATAATTAGAAATGTGTTTCACTCTTTCCTATGAATCCTTGGCTTCATTTCAGTCATAGCATTGATAGCATTGAAAGAAATATTGAGAAAACGAAAGACTTACTAAAGTTTGTTCGAAGCCAAGCGTTGATGTCTTCCCAACCATTGTGTGTATACTTAAGTTTTGCGTTATTTCAATGGAAAGGCACTAAAACACTGTTTGGTCGAGAGTTTTAACACATCTATTATATTAATCACAACCAGAAATAAATCTGATTTAAGTCATTATAAAGGGTTAATAGTAGAACAACTGTCCGATAGGTTAGTCAAATACCATCGATTTAAGTTGCAATTGCATCAGTCTATGAGGCGGTTGTGCCGGTATTAGACTTGACTGTAAGGGTGACACAAACAGGAATACTTAGTCAATGGGATAAACAGTGTTTGAGGCAGTGTTGCAGAGCTTGTCCTCTACATCACGATTGTTACGTAAAAAATACAACTGATTTGAGCCAATCTATTCTTATATACATTAAAAGGAAGTTTGTTTTTCTGCTCAACTTTTTCAAAGTTCAATCAAAAGACTTAACACAACTCTCAAAATATAATTATTGTTTATTTAAAGTTTATTCATAGAAAACTCTAATAAAAAGCCAATAATTGCAATGAAATATCAGTTAAATCACAACTCTTTGCATTTAAGTACATTTGACTCTAAACTCAGTGTTATTTGATATATCAGTGAAGTATTTATATCCACAATTCATCCCAACTCTTGATATGAATACAAATATATTTTATAACAAAAATTTATTTTTAATCCATAAGAGTTTTCATATCAAACTATTTGACATAATTATGAGTTTTACCACTTTATGCTCGCCTTCACTATTGATTTAAACCTAAAATTAATTATTCATTTATTTTACGATAGAATTATTATTAGACAATATCTCCATTATTACCACTTTTCCGATTCATTACCGGATGCATTACCCAAACCTTTTTTCATTTTTATTATCAAATGATCAGATTTTCAGAAAATATACATTTGGGAGAAATGAGTCGAAACGCAAATCATTCGATCGTTTTGTCTGTAAATCACAAAATGTTTATCGACTGAACGATCGACACATAACTATTAATTGCGATCACATTTGGATTTCATTCGTATCACAAGTTATATCAAATCCAAAGCTAACCTGAATTCAGTGCAATTCACTGGAATTAGACCATTAAACTATTGGACCATTGGACAACTGGACCATTATACCATTATACCATTATACCATGGGCCTTTTTCATTCTTCTTATAATTGGTTCGATTCAGTTTCAACGTATTGAAGAAAATTTGTATAATTTTCAAAGTTTTCAATTTATTTCTTATTGTGATATTTATGTTAACTTAAAGTGTTTTTCAAAGCTTTGTCTTTACATAACATATTAATGATTTGATAAATCTTATCATTTCTAAAATAAAAGGGATGTGCAAAACATACACTTAGGGCTTAACTTATAATTTACTACATTTATTTACTTTGAAAGTGAAAAACTTTAACTTAATTAATGTCAACCCTTTTGGTGTTTAGCTATAAAGGACTCGAAGTATAACTTCTTTATGAAACATAAAAAAGTTAATTAAGATATAAATGAAAAGAAAAATTCGACATCAGATGGTGGTATGGGTTGGTATCAAACCATCAAAATTGACGACCCGTGCGATGAGTAATATTCTTATGTTGAAGTATTATTGAAGGGAAGTATGAATGCTGTGCTCATCGATATGAATGTTAGGCAACATAAGAGTCATGCGTCTAAAACTGGATGGAAAGCACTTCTCTGTTTTGAATTGTGTTCTGGCAATAGGAGGAACACCATAGCTATCACTCGGAGCGCTAGTGTTTGCAGTCCTCCTCTTTTTATCCGCTGTTGGAAACGACTGCAATGGAAGGCTGTTTGATGTCAGATAATTGCAGTCTTTACTACTAGTCTTAATGTTTGAACGGATCCCAAATTCTGTCACTATTTCTGTCATTTCTATTCAATGAATAAAGAAGTGAAGAATGCCTTCCAACAGATCCCAGGATGTGATGTTAGACCAGAACGAAGGGATTCAACTGAAACACTACACATTTATTGTTGTCTTCACTACACTTCTGTACATCAATACTCTTAACGCTGACTTCGCATACGATGACAGGTATTGAACTTTCATTTATTTTATATCAAACAATTCATCATTTTTTCTCATTTCTTCATAATTTCAAATTCCGGATCTCTCTCTCTCTCTCTCTCTCTCTCTCTATCTCTCTCTCTCTCTCTCCTTCTCTCTCCTTCTCTCTCTCCCTCCCTTTCAAACACACACTCACTCTCTCAAACACACTCTCACTCATTCACTCACTCACTCTCTTTCATTCTCTCTCTCACTCTCACTCACTAACTAACTCTCATTTTTATTTTCTCTAAGAATTAGTGTTTAAATTGAATCTAGCAAAAATTAATTTGCAAATGGAATGAAATATTTTCAATAAAATATGTTTCATATAATAAAAAATATTTTAAAATAAAAAGTAATGATATTATTATTGTTTGAATTAAATAAATGCTTTTTACTTTAAAATTACATTAATGTAAGGATTTTTTTGCATTTTAAGCATAACTCAAATTTTTATGAAATGTTTGCAATATATTAACAAACATATATTTAAGTTGAAAACAATCGTATAATGACTTTTGATCAGTAATTTTGTTATGACTCACAATTATTTTCTTTACTTAAAACAATTTTTAAAGTTATTATCGTTGGAATGGTTTGTGGAATGACTCAAATTTCTTTTGTATAGTTTAATGTTTATCCCTTTTTCAGATAATTAGTTAAACTTAAAACTTAGAATTGAAGACATTTGTAGGTTCTGTCGATTATTTAAAATTATAAGTGAATCGAAATGGAAGTCTCTTAAATGGTAGCTGAGATGACCCTCAAGTGATAATATCCATTCCTGGCTTTTATTTTGAATAATCTTTTGAATTGAGCCGAATGTGAGCTAACATTAAGTTCGATGCCTTGTCTTATGGGGAGGGCTTTCATATGAATTCATAAGAATGTGAAACGATATCGAGTGGTGACTACTGTATAATCTTCATATGAATTGCATTGACATAAAAGTAATTTTTCCCAAAAGCTATTCTAAATAATAATTTAGAGGCGAGAAATCCCCTATAATTTTGTTGAAGTTATCAAAAGAAAATTATTTTTGCTTTCCTTTACTTTTATCTTTGATTCCCTCGTTGTCTCTTCCCCTCACCTTATCTTCAATTATAGCCGCAGTTATCGCCAAATGAATGTTTCATTTGCTATTTTACAGACATAAAGAAGGGGAGGGAAAGGGGTTGTGTTCGGCTCAAGAATACATTCAAAGATATTTCTCATCAAATATTTTCCTTCAATTAATTTTTTTTCCAAATTATTTGCTTTTGATTTCGTAATAAAACTAATTGAAAGCAACGATACTTATATACCACTAAAAATATAAATCAATTCAATGCACATAAACTAACGATTAATGCTATCCTTTAATAGATATTGAATTCCATTAATAGATATGAATTCCAATTTGATATTTGATAAACCAATTAAAGTAGCTAGTAAACTAGTAAACTAGCTATTTTATAACTATTTTTTAATTAAAAAAGAGTAGAGTCTGATATTATGTTAATTTGTTGCAGTCGTGCCATTCGTACAAATCCAGATCTATTATTAAGTACACCTTGGTATTCTTTATTCTTCAACGATTTTTGGGGAACTCCACTAAAATCAAGTAATACTCACGGCTCGTACCGACCGATAACAGTCGTGTCGTTTCGTTTAAATAATTTACTTCACGGACTCTCGCCGTTTGGATTTCATGCCTTTAATATCGTTTTGCACTCTTTCGCCACTTTTTTATTTATGAAATTTTCGGCACAAATTTTTAATTATAGAAAACGAATTACTTTAATATCAGGGGCTCTTTTTGCCTGCCATCCAATACATGTTGAATCAATTGCTAGTATCGTAGGCCGAGCAGATGTCGGCGCCTCCATATTCTTCATATTATCGATAATGTCTTACATAAAGTTCTGCAAATATAGTGATAATAATAGCGGACAAAACAGTTCTTTGAACTTATACTTATCACTATTATTGGCTGCCCTTTCAATGCTGACCAAAGAACACGGAATAACAGCACTACCAGTTTGTGCTGTTTATCATCTTTTCATTCATTATAAACTCTTTCCTCTAACGACTGAAAATATTTACGCTATTATTAGAGAAGTAAATCATTATTTAAAGTTTTATTACATATTTTTAAAAAATATTTTTCTATTAATTTTCAATTAAAGAGACGCTATAAATATCTAAGAAAAGGATTAATACATTTGATTCTGAGTGCTATCATTTTGGTGGGTCTTAGAGTTGGTCTAATGGGTTCAACACCAGTGTTCGCTCCATCAGACAACCCCGCGAGCGATAACCCTTCTGTGATAATAAGATTCTTAACTTTCATATATTTACCGGTTTTCAACTTTTGGTTACTTCTATATCCGCGATATCTGAGCTTCGACTGGTCTATGGAATCGATTCCATTAATTAAATCAATCAGTGATTACAGAAATGTCTTTTCACTTATCTTTTATTTAAATCTCATTTTATTACTGAAAGCTATTCTCCAATATTATTACAACAAATGTTCAGAAATTAAGTTAATTAATGATTTGAGTGGATGTGGTTGTGGTCCGTGTCATTCCCAACATCAACACCAACAACACTCCAATTTAAGGCATATTAAAAGGCCTTTCAATTTGAAGGCAAATAATAATAACTCTCTTTACACCGATTTTGAAGACGAATATAATATTAATAATAATAATAATTGCATTTATAATATTAATTATAACAATGGCTTATCAGTGAACAACTCCGGACCCATTGGTCTTAACACAAGTGTTAGCCTTAATTCAAATTTAATTGAGGACTCATCCAATTATAAGAAAATAATGACAAGAATGGACTGCATAACAATGTCTTTGGCACTAATGATAATTCCGTTCATTCCGGCGACAAATTTGTTTTTTTACGTCGGGTTTGTCGTCGCCGAACGTATTCTTTATATTCCAAGTTTTGGATTTTGTCTTTTGATTGCCATCGCTATCGAATCAGTCTTTAGACACAAAGCCATAAGATTTGTCACATTTATTGGTCTCACAATTTTATTGATATCATTTTCGTTTCGAACATTTATTCGAAACATTGATTGGCTCTCAGAAGAGAATCTCTACCGTTCGGGTATACCCATTAACCCACCAAAAGGTAATTTACTTAAATTCAATTTTGTCTTTACTTTCAATATATTTATTTGAATAAAATTTATTAAATTTTCAAAAATGTTGTCATAGCGTACGGAAATTTAGCTAATATTCTGAGCGCTCAGTCAAAGAGAGAAGAAGCAGAAATTGCTTATCGAAAGGCTTTGTCCTACAGATTCAATATGGCTGATGTCCACTACAATTTGTAAGTCAATATCAAAGTTCAACTTTAAATAAGTTAATGATCATTTCTACAATTAAACTAACCAAGATCGATTTCATTTTTAGGGGGATTTTACTTCAGGAACAGCAAAGATATGAAGAGTCTCTTCACAGTTATAAACACGCCATTCAATTCCGGCCGCGTCTGGCGATGGCTTATCTCAATATGGGACTCGTTTTGGTTCAATTGGGCCGAAAACAAGAGGCAATTGAAGCGTATAAACACTGCAGTTCTCTCGACGGCACTCGACTTAAAGATATTAGACTTCATGAGAGCACAAAAATTTCTGCTCTCTTCAATTTGGGCCGAATATATGCCGACGACGGAGACCATGAAAAAGCTCTGAAAATATATTTGGATGCCGTGAAACGAATGCCTGTCCACTATCAGCCGCAGTCCCTCTACAATATGATAGGAGAGGCCTTTTTCAAACTCAATCAGTTTAAAGAAGCCGAACACTGGTATAAGAAATCGCTGTTAGTTAAGACAGATCACATACCGGCTCATTTGACTTATGCTAAGCTCTTGGCTAAAATCAATCGGACACAAGAAGCGGAACAAATGTTTTTAAGAGCTAAACAAATCTCTCCAAACGATTCCAGTGTTTATCAACATTTCGGTAACACTTCCTATGATTTACAATTAAATTATATAATTGTTTTGTTTTTTAGGACAATTCTTATCTGAACAGGAAAGACATGAAGAGGCGGCAAATATTTACTTAAAAGGAGTGAAAATAGTGCCCAATGAATATGAGATAGTTTTCAATGCGGCCAATAGTCTCAGACAAGTAATTCAGTCATTAATTTAATTGAAATTATAATTTGAAACAAATATTTAGATTAAACGCAATTCAGAGGCCGAACATTATTATAGACGGGCGACACAATTGCGTCCTAAAGAAGCGACGAGTCATATGAACTTAGGAGCTATGCTTCACGTCAACGGAAAACTCATTGAAGCTGAGATCAGTTACTTAGAAGCCCTTCGCCTTAATCCTGAAGACACCATAACTCATAACAATTTGGCTAAACTCAGACATTTGATGCAACAGAAGAGGACAGTTGCCTCTCATTCCAATACATAATCAGATGTCTCACAAAATATACTTTAAATGTGAGACTAAACCAAATTGAAGTCTAGTCTTAAGCTCTGAATAAGTTTCGACAAAATTATATCCAATTTATTAACAAATATTTAAAAGAATTGAAATTCCATATAATTCTGTGATATATTTCGCATTTCTCTATCATTAACTTCACATTAATTCTAATCAATTGATAAATATTTTCAATTATCGAAACAAATATTCCATTTATTAATATATAGACATTCCTCACGAGTTCTGTGATTTGGTTTTGCAATTATTTAATTCATTCCTTCAATAATTTAATAATTTATTGTCGTTTTTATTACTTTTTTGGACCACTTTTTAGGTCTCCAATACTCTAATTATACGTAAAATATATTATCATTTGAATGAAATTCCAATTATTATAAAATTAAATAAAAACTCATTTCTAGTCAAAGACTAAATAGATTTACTAAAATATGCCAAAACTTTTATTACTTTTTCTGAATTTGAGCATGTTCAATGCCATACCATTCGCTACGTCTTCTGCTGTTTTGGTCTGTCCGTAATAATCAATGAATTCTCCGCTCGGATTAATTAAATACATAATAATCGTGTGATCAACGATATAATCATTTTCGTGATCGCGAGGACCGGCCGAGTAATACACCCGATATGAACGAGTGGCCGATTCTATCTGTTCTTTGGTACCGGTTAATCCTATTATTCTTTCAGAAAATTCTTTCAAATATCCTTTTATGGCTTCGGGAGTATCTCTCTCGGGATCCACAGTAATGAAAATAGGAACCACTTCTTCACTTTTTGACATTTTTTCGAGTATTTCAATGGCGTTAACCATTTTCTCAATTTCATCCGGACATATGTCTGGACAGTGAGTGAAACCGAAGTAAAGGAGAACCCATTTTCCTAATAAGTCGTTTGATGAGAATGGTTTCCCATTTTGGTCTATTAACTCAAACGATCCACCGATCGATGCCTTTCCTAACGCACGTCTTCTCTCTTTTTCGAGTCCAGACATTTTCTCATTTTTGAACTGAAGAAATGCCACCAAAAATACTGCGATAATTCCTCCAGAAATGACAAATGTCTTCCAACTAAATATATTTCTTTTAGAGACATCTTTATTCAGGTTTTGACTGAATTTCTAAAATAAAAATATATAAAAATTCAAAAATTCATAAACTTTTGAAAAAAATACCCGAATTTGAGTGAAAGTATAAACTCCTGAGGAAAGGGGTCTTTCATTTCTTAAGAATACATATGTTTTATATTGTATTAAGTAATGACACCGAAAAGGGATTCCAATGGTTCCACATTTTGTCAATAATCGGTTTGAAGACAGTCTTAACGACGGTAAGAGTGTTGCCATTATTGTATGAATGAAATACATGTGACTAACCCTTAGAGACATCTGTTATTAAACAAATTTTGAAGAAATAATTCTAAGTTTTTGAAAAGTTTTAGAAGTGTACTATAGATTCATTAATAGATTCATTAATAGATTCGTTAATAGATTCATTAATAGATTCATTTTTCTCAAATTAGTTTAATTTAACATCATTTTAGAATTTACATAAAATCATAAATATAAAATGAAATGACCTTGGTTGTTTGTTCTATATACAATCTTCATCTTTTCCATTGATTCTTTAAGAGAAAATAATTTAAGATTAAAGCAAGGTCAATTAGATTAAATTGGATTAAAATAAATATTTCAATAAAACTTATATACATTGTTAATAATTGACCTTAATATACATTTTATCTTAGTTTTAATCATTAAAATTCATATTCTTGTTATAACTTATAAATGAAATAATTATAAATTATGCTTGTTTTGAATTTTGAAGCGGTAAAGTTGAAATGTTTTGCAAAAAAATGATCTATATATGATCATAGATGGCTAAAGGAGCCGACCTCAGGGGGGTATCAGAGGGGGGTATTTTGGCTCGCCTCAGGGGGGTATTAGGGGGAGCTTGAAGAAAGCACTTTTGAAACATCCTGTATTATTTTCGTTAATTTTATAAATGTTTTACATTAAATGTTAAAAATTATTTTTTATAAAATTTAGATAACAAGTCATATATAAAAGCAATTATTTCTAATTAAAAATGAAACGAAATAAATAAATAAAAGCAAAGTTTATTAATAAAATTATATATTTTAAAGAAAACCCTTTAATGTTTACCAAAAGTTATGTCAAATAATTTATTGAAAACAAAAGCCGATAACAAATAAATTTCTAAAAGTATTTTGAAATCTAAAGTGTGATATGAGTCCCATTTGAACCTTAGTTTCAAAATTGAATAATAGTTTAGGGATGAGATCAAGACATCTGGTATTTGCCATCAGTTCTTATAAAGTCTAGAAATCGAGCGATAGTTTTAATCTTTCAATAAATCTCTTATAAAATATAAAAATAAAGTCAAATAAAATGGAAAATCGATTTATTCTTATTTTAATTTTATTTATTATTAATGATTTGTTTGTCTTAAGTTTTACTCAAAAGTCATATTTTCTTCAAAATGAAATCAGAAAGAGTTCAGATGAAACCCTTTTAGAGAAACCCAATAAAAGAAACATAAAATCAATTGAATCAAATGATCCAAAACTGTTTGGAGTAAAGAACACAAAATATTTGGAGTCAGTACCTTCTTCGTTTGCCATCTTGGTCAACTTTGGTATTGATGGCAAACGAAGACTCTTGTTCTCATCAAATGTTGACGAACACCAGTGCGAAGATCAACAAATTTGGGATCCCTTTAATGAGGACTGCCGTCAGATATATTGTTCGACTCAATACGTTTTAATTGATCTGAAATGTGTTAAAAGTAATGACTCCAACAAAACTATTGAATCAAATGTCTCTTTTCTTGACTCAAACAGTGAATTTGTGAACATAACTCTTGGCTTTCAATTGAATGAATTGACGCCAGACATCCCTCAATGGATTGAATCACAGAATAAATCGTTTGAAACAGAATTTGTTGAAAAATTTGCCGATTCTTTTGGTATAACATTATTATCGGCTCAAAGAATAGCAAATGTCAGTTATTTTCCTACACAATATCCAAATACATTACTCATTAACTTTGTTTTGATTGAAAGCAATAATACTCTGACAGACAGTACTAATAATGACAACATTTTGGTTGTATTGACATCACAGGTCTCTCAAAGACATTTGTCTTTTAAACTTTTCGATAAAGAAGTGAACGCTTTTTCAATTCATTCAACGATTTCTGAATTTAAATCGTTTTGTAATAAGAATTGTGAAATGAAGATGTGGTACCACAACTCACAGTTCCAATTGAAACAAGTACACAATATTACTTATCTCTATGTAAATCAAACTGGAAGAGTATATAAACCAGGACAATACTTGGGAAATATTCTATACATTCAACAGAATATCGAATCGTCGGATGAAAACAATATAAACGTTTCCTCCAATGCAGTGGTTTGTGAGACACAAACACTAATCGATGAAAGTTGTCCTCGAATTTTACTAAAACCATCAGAATATGAATGGAGAGAATCGAACGGAACGGGAGATATAGTTCTCGTAGAAATCAAAAGCAATAAAATTCACAATCGGTTTGAATTGGGGCCGAATGGAGTCTTTGTTTGTCTAACAAACCTTTCCTACACTTTAATAGAAGAATCGTTTCAGGATTTGGTTGAAAGTATTGTATCAACAGTTTTAATAATTACTTCTATTATTGGGTTGACGTGTGTTTTGTGTACATATTTAACTTTTGAATCATTGCGTTCGACAATCAATGGTTTTAATACAATTAATTTATCGCTTAATATAGAAATAATGCAAATATTATTTCTCGCGAATCCATTTCTAATGAACTGCAAAATCGGAGCCATAGTTTTACATTTCTTTTTATTGTTAACTATTATGTGGTCGAGGTATTATCAAATGTATCATTATTTCAATTTATAGTGATTTGATTACAGTGTCATCGCTTATGATATGTACCGAACATTTGTGAGGAGACGAATGAAGAGTCGACACTACAAAGTCTCTAAACTTAAGTTCATTTATTGGTTAACCGCAAACATTTGTTCTGCAGTTATTGTAATAATTTCAGTGGTTTGTGAAGAGTATGGAACAGTTGTGAGTCCTGAATACGGACAGTTAAGGGACTCTTCCAGCTGTTGGATACGTAACCCTTTGGCTACTTTTCTCTTCTTTGGAATTCCTCTTATTATCAATATTTTAGTTAATCTCATATTATATTTGATGACAATATGTAGGGTTAGAGTAGAGTTAAACACTTGGAACAATTTGAGAAAGGTAACGCGCATCCCTTCTGATTCAAGTGACACATCATCAGGAACGGGACATAGTACAATCAGTACAGTGTCCAGTGAATCAAGTTTAACTCATAAGTCACGTCCTAATTCTATACTAATTTTTACTCGTTTGGGTGTTTTGATGGGATTTACCTGGGTCATAGCCTTCACTTTAGCTGTAGTTCCGCAAAACTTTGAAATACCTTTAAAAGTGTTGTCATATTTATTCGTTATTCTTAACACATCTCAAGGAGTGGTCATTTTTATAGCATTTCTTTGTAATCAAAGAGTACTCAAATTATGGAAAAATTTATTCAAATTAAAAGTTTAAAATTATATTTCAATCATTGAAAGTGTTGTATAACTAATGATAAAACAGTTTTGAATAAATTCAATGAATAAATCCAATCACTGATTATATTATTTTATAAACAAAAGGCACACAAATGTTAAGCATATTTACAGTAAGTCTCAAAAAATTCTAGGGATGACTAGAGAGTGGAGTGCGAAGTCTGCAATGATTTCATACAAAACACTATCACTTCATATGTGGCCATCATTATAGCCGTATTCGGGATCTGACCTGTTATGGGTTCAGACAAATAAACTTAAAATTGAGTCAAATTGAGTTTAATTGACTCACGAATTAGTTGAGTGACGAGACCGCGATATAACCCATTCTTGACTCCTTCTTCGCGCCAAACCAAATATAAAGTTTGGCTGAAATTTCTATATTTATTGCCCTCTTCTCTGAGTCGAGTTCGCGCCACTTCATGAGGATATGCTAGTATTGAAGCGAATGACTTAGATATGGCTCCGGCGACCATATATTGAACAAAATATAAACTCGTTGTCTGTTGGGACTGATTATGGATTCGCCTGATTTGCATTTCTTTAAGTTTTGTTTTGAGAAATTCGTAAATAACGAAATGTATAATCGTTTCACTGATTCCAAAATAACTGGCGGTTATTCCCTTATAAAAACCAATTATTCCAGAAGTGCGGTATATGTCTTTAATGCAATGCCAGGCAGTCTTTGTCCCATATTTACTGTCATTTATATATTATTTATATATTAGTTAAAAAATGCCATAAATCGCATAATAAACCTTTGGTCCAATTGGAGTCTAGTTTTAACGAACCAAATAGGGTTTGTGACCGTACATGAGATAAAGCCGGCGCTCGCGGCCGATACCATGTGAACAATTGGAGTGTCGGCTGACGAGAAGTTTTGATTACAAGTATTCTTAACTGTCGAATACGTACAAAAATAAATGGCTCTACAAATTATATAAATCACAAATCAATTCTTATTATAATTTTATATTTTCTTAAATTATACCAAAATTAGTATTAGTTCTCATCATTTCGTTATTTTTGTGACAATTATTTTAAAGTATTTTAGTTTTTTTCTCTCTAAAATTTATTAGAATTAATAAAATGATTGCAATTCTTTCATTCCTTTTTAAGAAAATATTAATTTTGTTTATGATTTTAGTCTATTTTCTCGATATAAAAGTAAATTAAATAAATATCTATTAATTAAAATATATTTTTGAATTTCAATAAAATTTTTGTCACTTTTTGTATATTAGAGTACAAATCCATGTATTTTACAGTCAAAACAGTCAAAACTAATTCAAAATCACATAACCGAAAATGAAAACCACCAAGGTATTAAGAAAAGCAATTGTAATCACTTCTATGCTAATGAAAATCATTTGAGTGCCCGAACAGTAAATTATAATCACAATAACGCAAATGAAAATCTCCTTAAAGCAAATGAGATTAAGTTTTATCTAGATAAAATGAGATTTCAATTTTAAAACAATTTCTTTAATACATTTGTGAAGATATGATTCCATGTGATTGAAATAATTGGCACACTTTTCAACTCTAATTTCATGACCGCATTATTCACCGATTTATACAACTCTTTATCTTTATTTGACAACTTTTAGTACTAAAAGTGATTTTGATTTGCGTCGATGCGATTCCCATTTAAGATCTGAACTTAGAAACTATTTTCATTTGCATATAAGTGATTAAAATTGCGTTTATCAATACCTCAATACCTTGGTGATTTTCATTTGTTATCAGGTGATTTTGAATTAGTTTTGACTCTTTTGTATTCATTTATATTAATATTTCTTTTAATTACAATTAATTTAATAAATAAGAAAATAGTTTGAAAATGATTTAATGGTAAATTGTAAGCCATAGGAGTAAAAGAAGACATACCGTGAGGGCGCGACACCGATAAGGTTTGGTCCGAGACCTTTAAACAATGCTTTGGGGCCCTCACTGTCGACAATATGTCGAATACAACGCCATAAAGTTATTGAATGTTTAGTTGAAGCGGTGGTCGCCGTCAAAGTCGGTGTCAAAAGTTGTGCTGATTGTCCGCCACTGAAACAGTGATTGGCTACCGATGATTGCAAACGAGTTTTCACGACCTCCAGAGGACAGGTTATTATGGCACCAACTGTTCCGCCAACACTACACAAAACCATAATTCCAATCAATGAGAAGAAAAGGTTAGAAAGGGTCGGGAGGTCTTACCCGCCGGCAAATAAATGAATGAATGTTTCCAATGATAACGACATAAAAGGTTTGTTAAAAAGTAAATCGATTTTAAAAACAATTGAATTACATTTTAATTCAAATTATATAACAAATGATTTGATAGAATACATCAAAAAAGTGATGAAATCGTTTTAAACAAAGAAAACGAAAATCTGATGAAATTTAGGAGCGATTAATACAAAACTCTTATATTAAATGTTTTGCAAAAGTAATCAAAACAAACCGATTATCTGCTCATCGATTCTCTTCATTACTAAACACGTGTTGACAAAATACAAACACTTTTATATTGAGTTCTCTCTCAAAAGGGACCAAACATTTCAACACAATTACGCTTTAAATGAAGAAAAGTGTCTTCAAAACAATAATAATTATTATTATTTTAACTTTAATTTACGACAATTACTCTAAATATTTACTTATTTTTTCTTATTTGAACTCAAAGTCAAAACAAAACAAATATTAACCGAATATTTGTTAAAAGAATTGTTTTTTATTTGTCTTTTAATTGAAATAACAAAACAACGGATTTGTTGACAAAAAGCATATCAAATGAAATCATAAGTTATATCAATAGAGTTCAGTCCAATTACCTCTACTTTTGGGAAAATGTCATTTTTCGCAAATATATCCTCAAAACTCATTGAATGCTAACTTTTCTAAATAATTATTAATAAAAATAAAACTTTGAAATTCAAACTTTAAATATAATTATCACTTATAAGTCATGAGTACTCTTTATCTCGAGTATAATCTGAGATAACTTTCATTAAAAAATATATATAATTGAATTCATTTTTGAGTATTAATATAATTCTTATTTAAATGAATTGAAATTAGATTATTTCCTAAATCTTTTATTTTCATTTTTTGTGTAAATTTGAGGAATTTTGAGGAAAAGCAAAGATTTCCTTTTTATATATCTTTCATATAATATCTAAAACTTTGTAAAAGTCTTCAAACATTGAGAGAAACAAATTTTAAATAAATTGGATTTTTTGGATATAATATATCCGTCGGACAAATAAATTGAATATTTTCTGGTGTTTTGTCACAGACTTCGACTCTAAAATTAGTTACAATTTTTGAAAGCGTAAGTCTAGCCTCGAGTGCTGCCAATTCTATGCCAATGCAAGTTCGGGGACCCAAACCGAATGGTAAAAATCCTGTCCATTGTTTTCCTTTGCTATCAATAATTTGAAGAAAAAATCAATTCTATTGAATGAAAGGCAAACAAAAGGTATACTCCTTATCAAATCTTTGCGGATCAAACTTATATGGTTGGGGCCAAATGCTAGGGTCGTGTTGTATTTGCCAAACTGGTACTTGAACACTTATTCCCTTTTCTATTCGTATATCATTAATAGTTATATCTTCAGAGGCTTCTCTCTGTATAATAGTAGCGACGGGTGGGAAGAGTCGCAGAGTTTCGTTCCAAACCTACATTCGGTTCGGATTTTATTTTGAATAAAAATTTGGCCAAAAATGAAATAAATGCGAACCATATTTAAATAGTGAGCGTCTGATCCCTTTAATATTACTTCATTTCGAAGTCTTTCCTGTATTTCAGGGTTTTTGGCCAAACAATATAAAGCAGAGGTCAACCCCATTGATGTGGTGTCATAACCGGCCAAAAGTAAAACTAATGCATTCCCTATCATTAAATGTATTAAATAATTGGTAATAATAATAATAAATGAGTTAACTGACCCGTCACTTCTTCTTTTTCGAGTTGTTTTTCTATTAAGCATTTGATGAGTGCTTTTAAAACATTATTTGATTTTGAAATTTCATAATTAGTGATAAAGTCTTGACTTTCGCTTTCAATTTGTTTATTTAAATGTTTTAATATTAAATTAGTCATACGTCCGGCCGTCACATAATTGTTGAGAAACGCCAGAATAGGTCCGAGAAATGAGAAGAAGTTAGCACTGACTACCAAAACATTTCGCGCAGAATTCATGTACTCTTTTACAAATTTCTTTAATTGACTTTCATTTGTGTGAATGTCTGTGTCGTACATATTTAAAACCGATTTACAGACCACATCCAAAGTAATGGATTGCATTTTGTCCACCACTTCAACTTCAGACACTTTTTCTTCACTAATTTGATCGATGCATAAATCAATTGAATTATTAATGATTTCAATGATTTCTTTTGATGTAATCTTATTGTGAGCTAAAGAGGGAGTCATTACTCTTCGGACGTGACGCCATCGGTCACCTCTTAAGGCTAAAAGTGAAGACACCAGAGGTTTCACTTTAATTGAAAACATCGGACGATCTCTAAATATTTTGCATTTTTTTATAAGAATCTCTCGAATTGTGTCCAAATCATTGATCACAAGAATAGGTCGAATACCATTAAAATATCCGAAAACATTTCCATATTCTTGAATCCATTCCTCTAAAGTGTTGTTTGGATTCTCTTTAAACTCATAATAATTTCCTGAAATAAACTTTGGTTTCGGTCCCGGAATACCATTTCTACTGAAAGTCTTAAAAATGTGAATACGTTTTCTGTACCACAAATATATTCGGATTAATATATAAACCAATAAAACTAAAGACAATTCTTTTATCATTTTATTGATATTTAGTTAAACACAAAAACAATGAAAATTAAAAAAAATAGTTTTTCAATCGATTCTTAAATTAAATAATAAATAGTTCACAATTGTAGGGATCATTTGTTTCCACAAAACAATTTTTCATAGATTTTGTAATTAATTATTAATAATTAAAAAGAGGTCAACATTTTATTATTTAATGCAATTAATTGATAACTAATAGAATAAAATCAGAGGAGAATTGAATACATTTTATGCCAAAAAAATAAAACATTTGAAAAAAATATTCATATTCTTATCGATTAAACTTTGAACATCAAAACAGTTGCACAGAATGACATCATTCAATAATCAGTAGATTTTTATATGAACTTTAATTAAATTATATAAATATTTAAATAAACCAATAATTAAAAGATATTAAACGTTTTCTTAAAGAATTTGAACTCAAAAAAAACGTAAAATAATAATTGTCTCACTTTTGATTTGACTTATCATTGAAATCAAAGATACGCTCAAATGTTAAGAACTCTTCTATTTGTGTGAAAGGCATGAAAAACAAGTTTTGGTGAAACGACAGACACATTGCTTTTTAAACTTTTTAGTCTTTTAGATTCAAAGCAAAAAATAAATTACAGAAATTTAGTATAGAATTGCATCAAAGAAGTGGTAAAAAAATGTTACAATTATTTCAAATATTTTTTGTTTTTAGAAATAAATTAATTTCATGTTTTCTGAGAAATTTATTAACAGAAAAGTTTTGATAAAAGTTTAAAGACATAACTTTGAAAATATGTTTACATTTAAATTCTTTTTAATTTATTTTGAAAAATAAATAATAAGTTTGACTTATAATAAGAGATTATTATCCAAATGTTTGACAATTGTTTAATTGAGCGGATATCGACTTAAGAAGATAGGCATCAGTTGTCCACTAATTGTATGTCTATTCGTAAATTCCGGTCAATTCTCGTGTTTTCCATTGAATTCAAAAAAAGTGACGAATTTTAATACACGTCATCGAAAGGCGGAGTTTTATCTCTAAACCAATGGTTTTGCGACACATTATATGTAGTTATAAAGAGAGCCAATAAGAAAAGGACACGAATACCGACCGGTTCTATAAATTGGTTGAACCGAAACTCACTCTTTTTGTGAACATTTCAGAAGAACTCAAAGTCATTAACCATTTGATCGATACGTGTCTTTAAATTAGTTATATTTTAAATTGTCTTTAAATTTAATTCTTTGTTTAAACTTATACTTCTCATAGGTTTTCATTTAAAGGTATGTCTTTTCAATTGATTTAATGTTTTTTTTCTGTCATTTATTAATAAATTAGTGATAATTTTGTGATATTTTAATGTCATTTCAATTCAATATTTATTTAAATTCTAAAGATTTAAGTCATTTAGGATTTTATGAAATTATGAAAAATATTAACAAATGATTTGTGTTTTAGTGAAGAAAATGTTGAAGACTTGGATTACGTGTTTAGTGGGAATTATAGCCATTTCCGCGTTTTATCCAATCTCTGCAAAAGAGAAGGACTCAAAAGACAATAAGGATAGCGTCGGAACTGTAATCGGAATCGATTTGGGAACCACTTATTCG
>JAQFZM010001268.1:0-19680 GCA_034695785.1 Galumna obvia | reverse complement strand
AATAACAAATAATAATATAAATTAAATTATTATAAAATATATGATGATATTATTTTAACTTTTTTTTGATTATTTATTGTTGAATAAACTCAATAAAATTCAATTCCAGATAAGAGAGAAATTTGGAAAATAAAATTAAGGAAAGGGTTGGAAAGATATCAAAAAGTTAGAACTCTAATCGACAGTTCACTAGTTTTGGTTTTTCAATAATGAATTAATTTTAAATAAATATTTATTTTATTTGAAAATAATTCAGAATTTATTGAAATATAATTTTATTTAATAATTAATAAGTAAAGAAATCGATTGTTATTTCAATTAATTGATATAATAATATGAGACTTAAAAATAGAGACGAAACTCTTTTTGAATAATTCTATTCAAAAGAAATTATATTTTAAAAATAAATAAATAAATGTTATTAAACTTACCTTATATTTAGAATTAAAATTTAAATTAAAAATTATTTCAAAGTTTCTCCAAATACTTTTTAAATATTGTTTTAATTTTGGAATTCTGTTTGATATCAGTATTAATAAATCTAAGATATGATTAAGATATGATTTTGGGAGTCTTTTTAATTCATATCTACTAATTGCAACTAGGTTTTTCATTATATGACTGAACTCTGATTCCAAAACCGGTTTTGAGTCATTAGAATGAAATGTAATCAAGGCATTTTGATTTAGTGGATAGTTTCCATATTTAAAAGTAAATTCATCTAAATCAGTATTATTTAGTCCAAAAATTTTTGAAACTGTAATACATATACCATATTGTGACATAAAGAATACACCTTGAACATCTTTGTTGATTATCATTAAGATTAGAACATAAAATGTTTTTATTCAAAGTTTTAATATAATAATATTTCTTTAATTCTGTTTCTTTTGTGTTGTAATGATTTGTTAAACAAAAGGTAACGGAAGGGAATAATCGCACAGAAATATGATTTAACTCTCGGTAGGGCTCGAATTTGAAGTCTATTTTTGTGGGAAATTCTAAATAAGTTTCAATGATTTGTTTGATTTGCATGGGTCCGATTTTGTAAACATTTTAGAAAAATTTAGCAAATATTTAAAGAAAATTAGCAATTTTGACAATATTTGGAGTTAAAATCGTTAAAATTGAAATTTCAGTGAAAAATTGGCAAAATATAGTTTTTTGAGTGAAGTAGCATGTATAAATAATAATTATAGTACTTAAAAACCTTTAAATAGCCTAAAATAGCAATAAAACGCTAAATAGTGCAAAAATTAACGTTTTTGAGGTTTTTGAAAAATACCCTACCCTAATACCCCCCTAGGATTTTTCCCAAAACACCCTACCCTACCACCACCCTCCCTAGAGCCTCGACCTTTCGCCATCCCTGGATAACTTAAGTAATCAAAAGTTACTGAAATCACTGAATAAAATAAAAACACAATTAATATGAGTTTTGCGATAACTCTAATGTTTTTCTTTATAAACTGATAAAATATTTCAATAAATCTTTAAAATATGAAATCAATTTCTTTATCAAATTCTTGAATAATAAACACAACGTAATTAAAGAAATTATCAAATAAACTAGCAAATTAAATAAACTATTTAATAAATAATCTCTAATTAATTACTTGATTAACATTTTTGATATAGAATTTCTTTAAAGTTAAAATGTTTACTTTATGAAATATTTTGGACTAACTTTTACCTTGCTAATAATATTTATATTGATTTAATTATATGTTATTTTTTATAAAATATTTTATATAATTTATTTTTCAATAACATATTCATAAATTTTTTTTCGTAGATTATTAATTATTAAAAAAATGTTTAGCGTGTCATTTGAAACTTGAACATATTTCAATTTATTAATGGAATTTTAGAAAAATATATAATATTTAATCAATGTATTTATCAAATCATTTATCTTTTGTTTCAGCGCATATTCAATTAAAATAAGTTATAAGAAAATAAATTTTGTTTAACCAAAACATTAATTTGGTTACAGTATTGTTGAATGACTTAAATCACTTGAATCAAATAAAATTATTCGTCACTAAAATGCACTGAATTCTTAGGGATTGGTTTGAGAATTACATTAAATTATCGGTAAATTAAAATTATTGGTTCTGAAAATTATCGATCATTTTTAACATTACTTTTTGAAATTTGGTTTTGGTTTTTAAGTTTTGCTTAAAATTATTGGTTACTTAAAATTATTGGTACTTAAAATTATCGGTATTTCACTGTATATTCAAAATTAGTGACTTCCTATTTTTATTGTTATGTTATTATTCTATAAAATTGTTTTTATGCAAATTTTAGTTAACTCTGGCTTTCAATAGTCGATTATTTATATAACATTTGAGATTATTTGCACATCAAATATGGTATAAACTTATTGAGAAATTAAATGACAACTTCTTTAGATTTGTCTCAATTATTATCGACAGAAATCTTTCACTCATTTCATTGTCTAAATGAGATACAGTCACCTAAAAGTAACTTAACAATCAGCTAACTGTCACCTAACTGTCACCTAACAGTCATTTCATCAGATAAATAGTAGTGATTAAAAGTGAAGACATGAGACAATACTTTAGTATATTTTATAAAATTTTAATTGATTTTTCTCTTTAATTGTATTTCAATTAATTTTATGAATCAATTATTTACGAGTCATTCATTATTTCACTAAAAGATTAAGAATGAGACAGCAACTTATTTTTATATAAATAACCATGTAAATCTTTCCATTTTGTTTTATTAATTCTTAGTTAAATTATCGATTATTTCTTTTAATTGATTTTATTCATTCAATAAAATTAACTTAGCTAGTACAAAATGCCAACCGATAGTGTTTGGATAATAATAACGATTCCCAGAAAAGAATACGAAATGGAACTGAAAAAGTTAAAGTTCCAGAATAACAGGAATAATAATAATAATAATTATACTAACCAGGGTAAGTTTTATCATAATATTCATGTAAACCTCTTCTCAAATATTTTTTTTAGTAAATAAAATTAATAATTGAGAAACTTATCTTGCTAATTTGGTCAAGTGTTTACTTTTCAAGAGTTTTTTGAGTACTCCATATAAATATTTAATTTTACATGATGAAATTTTTTTATAAAGATATCCATTTCTTTAAAATCTATTTTTTTTGATTAAAGAATAGTTTGAGTTTATCTTTTGTTTTACCTTGATAAAGCAATTCTTTTTTTTAAAGTGTAAACAAGTAAAATTGAACTTGAATAATAAATAGTATTAATTATTATTTAATTTTTTTTTGACATAAATGACAGCAATATTTCAAATAAAAGATAAGCAAAATTGTTTGAATGTTCTTGGCTAAATCATAATATGCTTAATCATAATATTATTTCAATGAAAAACTGATTAGAAGTGACTTTAAGTGCCGTCACTTTTCAATTACAATCAAAACACTATAAATAGAGGATATAATGATTCGACAATTTTCATCAATTGATCAATCATTTAACCATGGTTAATTATTCTAGCAAAATAGTTAAAAATCCTTTAACAGGTGATATCATCACTTCTATGAGACAACAAAAAGATATTGGATCAGATTCCTGGGAAAAAGTAAATTTTCATTAGTGTTATTAAAGAAAATTTTACTAGAGCTTGATATTTACCAAGGTAGTTCATGACACGTTAGATGAACTGCAATTCGAAGCTGTTTGGGTGCCGACACGTAATGGCAATCATTACCAAGTTTATTTTTCATGTGATCTAATGGAAAACGATGCGGTTCTCAATATATTTAAGGAAAAAGGGATCGGATGTAAAGCTGAGACTTCTATTGGTTTTATTCCGTTTAATCTATTTTTTAAAGAAGAGTTTAGTGATGATAGCGATGATGATTCAAACCCATACCCGGGTGAAAAGGGTGGCAAAAAATACAAGCCGGGCAAAAACTCAGTCAATATTTTCAAAAAGAATACCCAAGAATTTCTTCAATCAGTCACTTCTCGTTTGACTGTGGCTCAAGTGGTGGACAGCGTTCGGTCCGGTTCTGAAATAACATTTGATTACTGCGCTTACAGTATATCCGCCGCATTTATTTGTTGTTTCGGTCTCGTGGCTGACGACCCCATCAATATATCGGCCTCAATGTGTATCGAACCTATTATTGTAAGTATTCCTCGTCTTTTAAGTTATTTAAGTGTTTCACTCATTTTAGGGAACAGTTATGGCAATGACTTTTGGTTTACTCATTGAAGACAAGAGTCTGTTTTGGTTGGGTTTCAGGAATAACATTATATCAATATTTGCTTTGTCAATGTTACCAGGATATATTATTGGACTTATATTCTTCATATGGAGAACTGAATGGAATCCCCCGCCAAATGGTAGTATCTATTATCAAGAAATGATCATGTTCATATGGTTTATGCACAGGTATTTGGCCAACAAGTCAAATGCAGGGAAGAGGAACTTATTGGGGACTCATTTATGGTGTAATGATAGCCTCACCCGTTGGCGGTGCGGTTGCGGTATCTTTACTTCACTCAAATTATGTGGGACTGGTAGGGGTTGCCATAGCCTCTACATTTCAGCCTCCTTTTATCAATACCGGTATGGAGTGGGCATTGGCCACACACATACAAATTAGGGGTTTGTGGCAGCAAACTGTTCCCTACAATATGAGCGGTCATATCTATTATATGAAACCTGCCTGGGCACCACAAAATGGATACACACCTGTCTATTCCTATGATATGAGAATAGAGAACACATTGTTAGGATGTGTGAGTATGGCACTCACCACTGTTAATGTTTTCGGAGTTCTGGTCGTCGCCTACTTTACATTAAGGGTTTGACTAAAATTTCATTTTTTTAAATAATTCGTAACTCATTTAAAGTGATTTCATTTTAGATTAAAGAAATAATTCCATTGAAAAAGATTAGTCCACTCACACAACGATTCTTTAATAAAGATATTAGAGTAAGAATTATCCTCTCTTTGAGTCTCAATTTATAGAAAACATTAATTTTGATCTATAGTTGGCCCGAGAATACAATAGAAAGCATCCTAGGCAAAGTTTTGGAGAACCCCTCGGAAAACAAATTCTAAGCGAATGGGCGGTGAGTTTAACAGTATTTAGAATAAATGTAAAGTTAGCTTGTTCACTTTTCATAGGAAATTGCTGGTATTGATAAGAAACAATTCTTGAATTCTAGTCCTGAGGCCCGAATCACACAATTGCAGACACTTTACGATATCGTAAATATTTCTTAAGTTTTGTTCAATAATTCAATGTTTAGTTTTACAGATAAAAGACGTCGAAAAAGACGAGACCTATAAAAGAGTGATTCAAATGGCAATGAATGACTCCCGAAGAACACAGAATGCAGATCCTGGTCTCATGAGGAGACTCACCCGACCCTATATTCCAAGAGCTGATCTTCCAGGCAATTATTCTGACCCAATGCAAAATCCTGCGGTTTGGAACATTGAACAAGAGTTAGCAAAGGCCCTTGATAATGGTGGTAGACGTAAGTACAGTGGTTTGCATAACCCGGCGTATGACCCCAATGGCGATGACGAAGACTATTACAATACATTTGGAATGGGAAGAGGATTACGACCCGAGAATTTGGTGGGTGAGAGGCGTCAGAGCAAACTTCTCAGGAAATCTTTGCGATACTCCACTCGATCTCCATATAGCGTATGGCCCGGCGCTAGATCTCAAACCAGAGATTCTTTTGATAATTACAGTGAGGTTAGACATCGTCAGCCCCGACGCACAAGTTACCCTGCTCGTTTTGACTCAAATACGGCCTCAACTACTTTTTGAATAAAAGTCTAAAAAATGAATTTATGGTTAAAGTATTTATCAAATAATATATTTAATTAATCACTCATTAAATGTTTATTTATTAAATATTTGATTAAAAATAAAGTTAATTATAACTCAATTTATAATAATTTAATTAAAAGAAGAAATTCAACAAAATTACAACAAATAAGTAATTTATAAATCATTTTTAGAGATTTTATTTTAATTTTTTAATTATGTTTGTTATATAATATAATAAATAAAGGATTAAAAACTACAGTAAATGTTTATTAAATTAACTTTAATTCTGTATTTAATATTCATTTAAAAAATTGTTTGAAAAAATCTAAATTCAAGCAATACTTTGAAATAAATAAATTCTTGTAATACGTTTTCACTTCTCTTTCAGTTTGCCTTTAATTTCATGTTTTGGTGAGTCTTTAGTTAAATGTAAATCAATTGAAGGTTTGAGAGAGGGCTCCAAATTTCTGCTGTAAAAATATGTAAATGTTTATTAAAGTCTATCAAATGAACTTGGTAATTAGTATTTAAGAATGAAAATAAAAGTGTTACAACTTTCTTAACTTTTAAGTTATTTTTTCAATTAACTCAAAGTAAGGAAATTGATCTTGCTTTATTTTATTGTTTTATTTATGGTTTTCCTTATTGAATATGAATTACAGGAAGAAATTCATTAATAGATTGCGTTTAATAAAGAATTTATGAATTTTTAAAATTTATTTTATTATTAAAAGCAGAAATTGTTTGACAATACTTTAGTAATTAATAAAAATTTTAATTTATTCGCGGATCGTTTGCTTTCTATAAGATTTTTATAACCATTAAATATGATTTTCACTTAAAAATATAAATTATACTTAAATTTTAATTTCTGTGACTAAAATTCATTGATTTGTATCATCTCTTAAATAACTCAATTAGTAGAAGTCATAAAATTATGTCTTAAATGAAAGACTCTTTTGTATGAATCCTTTAGTCGAGTGATTATACATTTGTATTCATAGATTTATTTCTGTCTTTCATTTGAATATAATTCTGAAGATTTTTAAGCAAAAAGAAATTGTAATTAAAAAGTCATTTGAAATTCATATATAAATCGATGAAAACATAGTAAAAGTTCTCAGTTTTACAATAAATCATAAGAAAAATGAGTGAAAAACTTTTAATATTTTTTGGTTTTAATATATTCCTACTCTTAATAGTTTTTGATCTAGTTAATACCTTATCTTCAAAAGGAGGAGATATCATTATAATTGGTGGCGGCGGTAAAGGGTAAGTGAAAGTGTACAAGATCAATTCTTAACTCCAAAAATTGTTGATTAAACAGGAAACATGGTGGTGGTCCTTTATTGTTGAAGACTGGAGGAAAAAGGAGAAAGGGTGATATTATTATCATTGGTGGTCACGGAGGGGGAAAGAAAGCAGTCAAGAAAATCATTAAAGTTATACCAAAGTTTATCCCAATACCAATTCCTGATAAAGGAGGGCATGGTGGATTTGGTGGCTTTGATGAGCATGGTGGTGGCCTTTGGAAATAAACAAAATCATTTAGTTATAATTTATAATAATTTAAACTAATCATGTTCATTTTTTTATAAAATAATTCATCACTTTATGGGTAATATTTAATATTAAACTATAATTTTTATTAATGTTTTTAATAAGAATTTTAAAAATTAAATATTTATTTATCTAGATCATATTTTGATTTGATTATGAAAATTATATATTTTTACTAGATTAATCTTTTTTTTGATAACAAAAAGTTCAATGAACTTTCAACACCTGATCAAAGTATTATCGATTGATTTCTTGAAAGTAGATTTTTAAACTAGGTCTGTGTAAATGTCCTTGTTAATATTCTGACATCTTTGAATCAATTAATTAAATTGATTTAGCTGTCACTTTTTCTAAAACCAACAGGATTAAAAAAATAAACATGCTATATTGAACATAACAATTGCCAATATTAGATGAGTTATATAAGTAATTGTCATTTAGGAATAATCTTGGTCATTTGTTAATATGAATAAATAATATATTCGTGTCTGAAGTCAATGAACTCCAAAATAACAGAAAACATAATTCAGTAAATGATTAAAATGAGCTAAAAATGTGTTTCAGTTCTGATTATGGCTACGATTGGTATCAAATTGATAGCGATATCTATCGCTATAAACAGTCGAGAGTTTAGACACGACTCTCTGGTCAGTCGAGAGTATTGGTTCAATACTTATGATTATATAGTAGTGGGCGCCGGCACTGCCGGATGTGTTGTGGCCGCCAAACTGGCCGATGATATCACCAAAACTGTACTATTGCTTGAGGCCGGAGGACCTCAAAATTCTACATCAGATATACCAGGTTATTCTTTGCTCAAATAATGTCCCGAATAATTAATTCTTTATTTACAAATAACAGCTTTGAGGCCAACCCTCACCGAAACGCCATTTGATTGGAGTCATGAAATAAAGCCACAAAAATATGCATATTTTGCTCGAAAGGTGGGCCAAAACTTTTACCCTTCCGGTCGGGTTTTTGGCGGGACTTCAACTCTGAGTCATTTGAATTACTATCGCGAAAGTCCTGAATATTTCGATCACTGGGAGAAAGAGTCGGGGGTTAAGAATTGGTCGTATGAGTCGGTGCTCCCATTCTTTTTAAAGTCAGAGAATAATTTAGATTCAACTCTACTTCAGACAAAAGATGGCACTCATAGGAGTGGGGGTCCTATATCTGTGTCCACTACAAGTCCTGATAAAGTTCTCAGACATTATTTGACGGCTGTTGAGACTCTTGAATATAATGAGACCTTTCCTGATGGCAGACAACCATTCGGTGTGACTCTAATGCAAAGAATAGTCAACAAAGACGGAATGGCACAGTCGACGGCCACCACATATCTCGAGTCAAAAATACGCTTTAATTTACATTCTTTTGGAAACACTTATGTCACTAAAATAGTTATGGATCGCGAGAACCGCGCAATTGGTGTCAGATTTATAAAAGAGGGAACTTTTACTACTATTAAAGTCAAAAAAGAAATTATAATTTGTGGCGGAGTTGTCGGTCAGCACTTTATCTATTAAAGGACTTCAATTAACCATTTTATTATAATAGGTTCGGCACAACTTTTAATGCTGTCCGGTATTGGACCCAAAGAACAGTTAGAAAAGTTGAATATACCGGTCATTTCCAATGTGAGGGTCGGCCAAAACCTAAGACATTCAGTCTCTTTAGATCTCGATTACAATATCAAAGAACAGACACTAATTGAAAGGCCTCTAATATTCACAGATTCTGAATTTGAGTACTACACCGAACACACCGGACCCCTCGCATATATCGCTTCAGCACTTCATTGTTTTCATGAGACCAGAGATATTGAGACCGGACTCAGTAATGGATGTGTTTTGCCTCACATCCAGTTTTTAGACACAAATTCAGACAAATTGACAGCAAAAATGAATTATAGAACGGAATGGAATCAATACTTCGGACCATATTTAGGAAAATCTATTTTCAAACTAAAAGCTATTCTCAGACGACCCAAAAGCACAGGTATTTTAACACTCGAATCCGATAACCCATTAGTAAAGGCATCGATTGATCCGCGAGTGTTCGACATTCAATCAGATATCGACGATTTGGTCCAAACTCTTAAACATTCACTAATGATATATCACTCAGAAATGATGTCCGAAATAATTGAGCCCTTTATAAGTCCAGTCCCGAATTGTGAACCCTGTGATGATGAACCTTATTGTGACCCATACCTTAGATGTATAGCACATACATATACCGGTTCCTTATATTTGGTCGGTTCTTGTCTTATGGGAGCCGATGAAAACCCAAATTCTGTGGTCGACGACAGGTTTAAAGTAAAGGGAGTGACAGGAATTCGTGTTATCGATGCTTCTGTTCTTCCGGTGCCCACAGAACAGACCGAAGCCATAGTTATAATGTTAGCCGAAAGAGGCGTTAGTTTTATCGAAGAAGATAACAGATCTGTTCCTAAATTTCCACAAATAAAATTGAACCTCACACAAGCATGGACTAGTTTATTTCCTGGCTTAAATTAAAATTTGTATCTAGATTATTTCAATATAAATTTTATCGATATTATCAAGCAATATTCTTGATTTATTAAATAAATGGACAATGAATTTAAAATTTAACTAGTACATTAATAAAATCAGCTAAATTTAGTATTCAGTACACAAATAGGATATTATTAGAGAGTCAATAGTCGGGGCAAATCAAAGTTACCCTCATTACTGATCATTACAAGAATAAAAACTTTGGTCCATCGTTTGGAAAAGAGATTATTATATAATTATATTAATATTTTGATAATTTTTTTGTATAATGACTTTAATTAAATTATTTTATTACTTATACCTGGATATTAAGTTCTTACATATTTATTATTAATTTAAAATAACTTTACTCTAACTAATGAGTTGAGTCATAATAAATACTTTAAATCACAAATGTTTTAGTTTAAAAAATTAAACAAATTTTGATTTTTATTCTAAATTACCTGGCTAATTGTGCATATACCATCATGAAATCAATATATACTAGATAAGGAACTCAGAATTCTATCTACCCCTAGGCCAAAGATTGGCATAAAAAGAACCTAGTCAATTTTTATGTTAAAATTGGTTAAGAAATTTAAATTTTAAATTCATTTTGTTTTAATTGTCCAAGTACAGAATTGCTAAGTCAATGATTCTAGAATTTGAAACTTTTTTATTTTCTATTTGGAATGTTAGCCTTTGAAAATATTACCATGTGTACTTTTTTATGTTATATAATTGAGAGAAAACAAGTTTTGAAAAAATATTTTTATTAAATAAATTAAAAATTAAGGAAAAAGTGATTTATATAAAAATATTGAATCCATTTATGGATTAAACAATTCGTGGAAACTATTTTTAAAACAATTAATTTTCAAAAAACAAAATATAATTTTAATTTCAATAATGAAGTGATATTTTTGGTGAAAAATTCTTGATGTGAATCAAATGCTTTGAGTAAATTAGTGAAGGCTTTTCAATGAACAGAATGAATGGTTAAGTTTTTTGCTGTGAATTCAGTTCATTAAACCTATTGTCGAAACCAAACTGTAATATAAATAAAATAAGTTTTAATTTTATAATGAATTTAATTTATGAAAAACTAATTTCAAAACTTTCTTTAATAGTAATTCTATGAAATGATAACCTTAACACTTTTATAACTTCATTAATAGAAACGAAACACTAAATAACGGCTTTAAATCTAAACTTAAAGTTATCTATCATTGAGTCGTTGAACTGTAAGAACTCTATTATCCAATTGAATAAACAAAGAAAAACGTATTTGTCTTTTATTGATATGTCTTTAGTCGTATTGAGTGGTTATTGATGTGAAACCCAATTATATATTGTATTATATGAGAAACAAAAATCTGTTTCAAGTTTTAGTGTATTATATCAAAAGTGACTCAAACTCTGAAAAGTGAAGAAATATTGGAATCAAAAGATTTTTATTTATTTTAATTTTATTTAAAATTAGTATTTATGTGACGAAAGTCGGGTCAAAGACTAAACACAAATCAATTGAAGAAATTAAATAAGTATTTAAGTCTTGGTTTTTGATGAAAACTCAGATCAAATGATACTAATCTTGATCTTTGATATAATCGATTAGTCGGTCAACGAATTCATTCATTTATTTTAAATTTAATTTCTTTTGAAATCATTTTTATAAAATGAGTGAAACAACAAATAAAAACTAAAGACTAGTATTTTATTTGATTTTCTCAGACCTTATGTCTGAAATAATATTTTGATTAATTGAAACATAGATTTTAATCAAATAAAATAAGAAAAAAAATAATATCAATAAATAAATAAATGAATTATTTTCTGATATTATTTTATTTAATTCCTTTTGAAGTGAATTTTTGTTTTGTTTTGATTTTAAACTGCTCTAATTAATGAATAATGATCTTGGTATAATACCTGGCCTTCCATAGATAATCTGTGAAGCACTGGATTTCATTGGCTCTCGATTTTTGAACCTAGGGTCAATATACCCAGTGCCTTTTGTCTTGACAATGATTCCATCTTCAAGAAAGCCGTCGTCATCAGAACCCATGACTTGATATCCGGCTCTAAGCGGGACATCCATATAATCACCTTTTAGTTTATGCATTCCTTTAGTCACAAAAATAATAAACAAATTTTAATGACTTTAAGAAAAGATTATAAAATATGATTCGATTATTAATAATATTTTGAATTTAAATTTAAGGCTAAAAACAAATAATAAAATCTTTTATCAAATTATTGAATCAGAAAATCATTTTAACATATTTGTGCTTGATCATTTTGACTCTTTTGTATAATCCTTGAATTAAAGAATTTTCTAATCGTTTTATGACCTGGAATTTTAAATTATATAATTAGAAATACCTTGTTCATTTTTAGCTCAAAGTTATTGATTTATACATAAAAATGTATATATTATAGAAAATTGGCCAAGAGCTATTTATTTCATGGTTTGGGAAAAAATTGTAAGGTTAAAGAGTGTGGTGACCCTTAAGGTATAAAAAAGAATCAAGTTAGTCTAATAATCCATCAAGTTTCTCGTTGAAATTAAATAGTATCTAATTTTTAGAACAAAAATCATTTATTAATATAATTGTCTAATCAATTAAAATGTGTAACTTTTCCCTTGTGAATGTTCAGGATCTTTTTTTAATTCTAAATGATTTATTATGAGTATTTTAGATGCAAGCTCATTTATATCGGATACATAATTCTAATGTTTATTTTTATATCTTTTTTTTCCATAAAAATCTTTAATTAATTGATTTTGATCTAGCGCAAATTTACCAATTTTCTAATAATCCAATTAATAAACTAGCTTGTCAATATAAACAGAAAAAAGGGATTAACTCTTTTTAACTGATTGAATGCAAATCACTAATCATTACATCGAACTGTTAATGAGTTTTATATTCATTTATATTAATAACAATTTTAATAATTAATATAAAGAATTCAAAATAAATAAAAATTGTTTTTTGTTTTTATTTATTACTTGAGTTCTACTTTCTATTCATTAATAATAAATAGCCAAGAGCTTTGTTTAAATGAAGTCGAAGCTCAAATAATTATCTTATTATAATCTCGAATATTATTAATCACATTTTATTGAGGTTTTGGCCACAACTCTTTCAAAAAGTAGAATGATTGATTAGTGACCACCATTATTTTACCATGATAATCTGTTTTCTACGCTTTAAATATAAATAAACTTAATGTTGACTTTATATTTGATCAATTTATCTAGCTTAATTTTTAATTCACAATTATATGAATAACATCTCTATTAATTTAGTTTAATCTTAGAAATTTTACTAAGATATATGCTAGATAATTTTGAAACTATAATTATTATTAAAGCTTTTTAACAATTAAAGTAATTTTATATTAAGTTAATTGATTGGAATTTTATATCTATAAACTTCTTTTATTAGTAATGGAATTATTTGAAATTATATTAACACTAATAGAATAGATGATAAAATGAAAATTACCTTGGCGCTGGCACAAGCACATCTGGATGAGGACCACAAATAACAAAGTTAATAATAAAAATTTCATCTTGACTATTTTGATTAAAATTTGTGAGTAAGTTAAAAAATGAATTTAAACTTGGTGATTAATATAAACTTAATTGAGGAAAGAGTGGATGAGCACAGATTACTAATGAACACCAGTTCAGTAAAAATGAGAGGAAATGACTTTTTAAGAGAATAGAAGAGCTCTTTTCCAAAAGTGAAAGTGAAAAGTGAATCAAAAAATCATTTCCTTTATATACTGTTTAAACGACTGACACTTTTTAACTACTTTTCACTCTTGTTTGGAGAGACAGAGTTTTAGAGTCAGTGCAGAAAAAGAGCGAAACACTAAAAGCTATGGATATAAAAAAATATTCAGAACATGTCATACAATACTAGTTTTGTGTACGAGTGGTGTGGGCTCTATAGGTATTGCCAGTGAGCACAGGTACACAATTCGGGTCATTAGGAATTGGAGGCACAGCTCTTGTGATCATAGATCTGTTAGAGAGCTCTCCCTCTCGACGTACACAGAATTAGAAACTGGTCCAAACCCATATGCTATATAACACTAAAATGAAGCATGGCCATATTTTCAAACTCTAATAATAAAACAATAAAACTATGGCTCAATAAAAAAATTACAACAAAATTGTTTTATTGAATAATTCAAAAGTTGTTTAATCGAAAAGAATTTCATTAAAAATTGGGTAAAACACAAACCTTTGACTCTTAGTTTTAATGATTTTTATAGATATTTTAAAGTCTTATTCTGTATTTTTAACTTAAATGAAAAATAACTTTTTAAACACTATTTTAAATCATTTTCTAATCATTTTTATAGATATTATTTGAAAGTCTAATTTTAGTCACAAAAAGGTAATTCATTTATAAAATTATTTTCTAAAACCAAACTTTTCTTTCACTAATTTTTCAATACTTGAGTCTTAGTTTTCAATTCTAAAGAAAACCATTATTTTTAGTCCATTGAATGAGAAATTTAAGAAACAAAAGAAATAAATGAAAGCAAAAAAAAAGAGATTTTAACTTCAAATTGCAAATAATATGAACAGAATTAGAGTAATAACAAATAAAATCACTGGTATTGACTAATTGGTAATTAATGAAGTCCTGACTCAGCTTATGAGAGAGTGAAGCTATTCTAACCTAGCTTAAATTTAGACCAAACCATTGGCCTATTTATTAATGTTTTTTTCTTTTGTCTATTTTTCATTCTCTCTCTTTCTTTCTATTTCTTAGAAGTCGAGAACTTTTATTTATTTTCAATGATCTGCGCCATTGAATGCGCGCACAGATGTCTCAGCACAGGTATATGTTAGGAGAAATCTTGAAGAACTTCTTTAAGGGTAATCGGCCCCGGGTTAAGGGTTCTCTTTTGCTGACACTATTAGCACAAAAAATGTTTGTTTATAGTGATTGCATTTCATCTGTTTTTTCTTCTTTAACCACAAGACATAAACCGTGAGATAAAAGCGGTTTTAAAATGAATTTTTAATTTTTTCTTCTTATATTGAATTAATTCAAATTCGCTTTAATCAGATTTAATGGTTGACTATCAGTGCTTTTTATTTTATCAGTAAATAAATGTAACATGCTTCAATTTTAATTAAGCCATTGCTTTGAATTTATTTATTAATTTATTTATAGTTTTATTCGAAAGAAAAATATTATTAATTTTATAGTAAAGCCATTGTCTCTGATCTGACCGACAAATCTTAAGGAGTGAGCGATGGATAGGGAGAGGAAAAGAGAATTATTGCTCTAATTTTTAAGTCAACTTATAATCAAATGTTGTTTTGCAATCATTTTTAGTGGTTTCAGGAATGCCTTAATTAAAGGATAGGGAATATAATTAGTAAAGAAAATAGTTTAGCAAAACATAAGACAATTATTTTCAAAATAAGTTTATTATTATATAATTGTATTTATTATATTTCGTTTAAAATTTATTGCATAAAAATATTGCTATAAATAAATTATTAGACGTTATTATCATTTAATAATAGCTTTGAATTTGTTTTTGGATTTAACTCAATTTAGAGGAGAAAATAGTCTTTTCCGTCAAATTATAGAAATGTTTTTATCTGATCCTAGAAATTGTTTTAACAGTTTTTGACAGTTTATAAGAAATTATCATATTTTTTGTAGAAAATACTGACGGCTTTTCACTGATTTTTATGTTTTTATTATTAGTTTCTCTACAAAAATAGTAATTAAAGTTTTCATACAATTTGTAAATAGTATTGATATTTATTCCTCTACTCATCCATAAATAGGTGAAAGTTAAAACTAGATTATCAATATAAAGTCAACAAGGTATATCCATAATTACAAGCAATAAATTTTCATTTTTTTACAAAAGGTTTGCTTAATTTAATAATTTGCTCTAGGATAAAATATTAGAGTGCCTATAAAATTAAAAGCCTTTTAAAATTTTCGTGTTGAATAATTTGGCCTTGATGAATATTTTGATACCAGTTAATATTTAATCGAATTAATCTTAATTAATATTAAAATTTGCATGAAATCGTTTCCTAATTATTATTAAGATTTATCGTGGATTATGTGCAAGGTAAATTTTTAAATTTGAAATAATAAAGCCAGGTAAACTATTTTTAAATATATTATAATATTATCGAATATAATAAATAAAAGAAAAAAAACATTAAATGTTATAATAATGAGAATAAATAGAGTAATTTAATATAATAATAGGCTACCTTGCGCATCACGAAAAATTGTTTACTCAATGATTTGTTTTGAAATAAAATAAAATTAACTAAGATTAGAAATGTTGACTGTATTTTTTGTGGGGCATAAATTTCCGCATTTTATAACAGTTTAATTTATAAATAAATACAAGTTTTTCGTTATAATTATTTAGTGATTATTATCGTAAAAATACAAAAAAAAGTCATTAAAAAAGTTTTTTTTTACGTTTCAGCGATTCATCGGAAAATTCGTGGAAAAGTATTTCTTTTATTTTGAATTCTAATAGTTTTCTCTTCTGACGAATATATTAAAAGAAAAGGTAGAACTCATTTTCAAATGGAAATAAAAAGAATATTTTTATTTAATATATTAATAGACAATAAAATCTTAATTAGAGTGAAAACTAAATAATAAAAAAGCGGTAAATTAATTGAAGTTTTCCTTAAAAATTCTTATCATAATTTTTTAATACAAACTTTAATTTTAATAACACTTTTCCTGAAAAAATAAAAGATTTATGTTTTTTCTCAAATAAAAAGACATTAATTAAAGATTTAATTTTAATTGTTAACACATATGCCATCTTTGCATCCATTAGGACAGGCGTCTTCAACTTGCAAACGGTTTCCTCTAAACAAGGGACATTTATAGACAATATTGGGTTTGCACCCTCCTCCATTTAGGTCTGCTCCACAGTATTTTTTTCTTCTCCTGTGCTCATCACCACACGAACAGTGAAGGTTTGCAAAGCACGGGTTGTCTAACATTTTTCAAATAATGATCAAGGCAATTTTGGTTTTATTTTTTTAATCAAGAATAATTTAGTAAATTTACCCTTTTGAGAACCAAAACATTCATATCCTTTCTCAGTACAGGCCCGCACAGGAATTGCTGTCTTTCTAAGATTGCTCTTGCCACAGAAGTAGATGAGTTCCCGGCTACAATTACCCGGTCCTATTTCAGAGCCACAATACTCGCCGACAAACTTTGCATTACATATGCATTGAGCGTTCCCTCTGAGCACTACTATTGATATAAATATACAAACAATTAATGGAATAAAAAGATTAGTGATATAATTGGAATTCATTCCACGGTTTGGATTAATTTTGGTTTAAAAATACACTAATTTTTCTAAATTTAAGTCTTCTATAAAAAACAAGTGTTTAATCAAAAATTGTTGACTGAACTCAAAGAGTCAACTGATATATGATTTGATGAGTCAATCAATTATTTTAAAAGAGGAAAAAGTGTCCCTTTAATTATAAAAAGATGCAAATTTGATTGGTCATCAACATTTACCATGCTTTATTATATAATTATGGTTTGGGGCAAAAAATGCTTTTCTTCTAATAAATTACTTTATTGTCACAAACAATATGTGTTTTTATTCACTTCAAAAATATACTTAAATGCGTTTACTTAAGTCACGCATTATTTCAATTAAAGAAAAATAGAAATAAAAGTAAAGGTTTTCATAAGAATTTTACGACTAAACAAGCTAGTTTTATAGGTGATTTAAAAATAATAAGAAAATTATTGAATATTTAATTATTTCGCAACTAAATTACAAATTTCATTGTAATAGTCTTAGTAATTTTTGTTACTTTCAAGAGATGCAATTTTATTCTATCTTGGTAATTCATGTTAAATTAAATGGTGGATATTCAGTTATATTAATAGTGCTAGCTAATATTAATATTTAAAAATAATACATTAATTCAATATAAATCACGAATTATATCAAGAATTGATTATTACTTAATATAGTATAGTAATCGTGCCTTGCTCAAATTGATTTGTTTTCTCATTGATTTTCTTAAAATAAGTCCAATATTTATGATAAGAATATTGATGAGAAGAATTACCTAATTCTGGGTTAAAAACATATTAAACTTTTTTTATATAGTGAATTGATTTCCTGTTTATTCATAAATTCATAAAACTTTTAATTACTTTCACTTTTGATAAAAAAGGAATAACTATTAAAAAAGGGGATTTCCATCAAAATATTGGACCAGTTTTTAGATTTTAATGATTGATCTAAAAATTTAGTGGAATTCAATTGGATTTTTTTGGCTAAAACTTTATGTAAAATTGAGTCAATGCTTTTATTTGGGGTAATTTTAAATAGTTTTTTGTTATTTTTCACATTTATTATATTAAGGTATTTATTAATAACTTGATTGAATATATATCTTGGTCAATCTATTGAAATGGATTTCGAAATGAGTTAAATATGAAAATATTGAATTAATAAATGGTTTTATTGAGAAGAAAATAATTTATTATTAATTTTAATATTAAATAACAAAAAAATGTTTGAATAAAACAAATATTATTATCAAATTAAAAAAGAAATTCTAAAACATTTAATATTATTTAAACATTGAATTAAAATTTCAAATAATTAATTATATTTATATAAATCAAACAAAACAAATAAAATGAACTGATTTATCCTCGAATCAATCGAACCAAATATACGTTTGCAAAGAATTGGCTTTAATTGTATTCTGAGTTAAACCACGACAACAATTGTCGTTAATATTGAGAATCACTGACTCTTTGCTTTGATTTAATACTATAAGAACTGTTGAGTTGTCGGGACGTCTGAACGCTACGGCGTATATGTTATCCAATCCTTTGCACTTAAGATTAGAGTATACCCTAACTGAACCCGGTATTAAAAACTTGCTAAAATGACCAAGAGCATAGAAGAATGGCTGTTTGTAATACTCTTGGCTAGTTGCGTTCACAATAATTGGAGAATCCACGTTATTTCCGACCCAATTTGGACCACCCTTCAGGTTTAGTGCCATGTTCCAATCAGTCCAACCGGCAGACCAATGTTTGAGATCCTGATTAAATTAGGAAAATTTACCTTGATTAATGGTTTCATTGATAAAAGTCTATCATAATTACTAATTTTAAGCGCTTTTATCAAAAAGAGTTAATTTTAGTATATTTTAGTACAGTTTCCCTGATTATTATCTGATCTAGATAATAAAATGGAAGATGAACTGAATTTTAAAATGTCATTCATTTTCTAATATATAAATCGAGAATTTCTTTCCTATAATTATATTTTTGTTAATTATTTAATGATTTTTTTAAGGAAACAGTGTTTTGAATCTTATATTAAATTATAGTTTAATTAATGAGTGTTTGCTTTAAAAAAGTGGAGAAATAATTATACGAATAAATATTTGTATATTTTTTAGGATTTTTGTGTCACTGAAAGAGAAAATGTGTGAAAACAATTAGTGAATTACTTTCTTGTTTTTAACAAATATAATAAAATTCACTAAATTTTAAAGTTATTATATAAGAAAATTCAGGGATAGCCAGGACTCTGATTCAAGGAGTGGAACGTTTGTATTAATCCTATGATTTATAAGTTATAAAATATTGTATAAACTCTACTTGTTTAAAATGCTTAATACTCTTGCTAGATTAAAGTCATTTCGTAACACTTAGAACTTATTCATGTGTAAACTTGGTCATTAC
>JAQFZM010001267.1:0-19698 GCA_034695785.1 Galumna obvia | reverse complement strand
GAAATACAGTAATTTAAATGACTTTTTATCTAATAATAAAAGCGATGTTCACTTCACAAAATCAGAATAAGAAGTGACTTAAAAATCAAAATGTATTCATAAATTTCAGTATAAAAGTAATGATTAATAAGGGGTCAAAAACTGTCTCACAATAAGGACTTTTGTAATAATGGAAAATGAATACAAACTATGAATAAAGTCCTTACACATTTGAAGGATATTTAAATAGGTAACAAGTTTATATACATGTATAACTTATGTATAACTTATAAGTTTGACTAGTAAAAAAAAGTGACCTCACCTTGAAAAATTTGAAAGTATTTCTAATGAATGAATAAAACTTTGACACAATTTAGTCGACAAAAAAAGAATTTCAAATATTTTGATTTAATGTTTGATTTTTTAGAAATCTTTTAGAAATTTAAACATTTATACTAAAAGTTAACAAAACGTTAACTCTTTGAACAGATAAACAAAAAGCAAACAATCGATTATTCAATGGTTTTGAATCAATAAATGAAATAAATGTTTGAATGAAAGAGAAATTCATTGAATTACTGCAAACCTTTTAAAACTATTATTTTTAATATTGTATTCAATGGTTTCTCTTTTTGTAAAAAATTGTCACATTTTTCGTGAATTAATATTTTATTTTTATTTATTTTCACATTTCGTCCCAATATTTGTACAAAAAAAAAGAGAGAAAAGAAAATTTATTAAATAATTCGCTGAAATTTTTCTGAAATCTATAAAAGAGAAGATTTATTAAATCAAAAGCACAGTATATGACAGTTGAGACCAATAAAAAACTTTAATGAAAAAAAGTGAAAAAAATGATTCAAAATTTAAATGTTGTAATAATTTTATTGGTTATACTGAACCCAAGTAGCAAGATCAATTGCCAAGAAACAACAACTCCCAATACCGTTCGTAACTCTCGAATGACAAAACTCGTGGAAAAGCATTCAGAGAATATAAGACGATATCTCTGTAAAAAAGGAGAGCCAATAACTCCGGAACAATGGGCTAATCTTAAGTCTGAGTGTATAAATCCAAGACTGGAAGACCTAATGCCTGTACGGCTCATACAATAACTCTTATGGCATACAATAAAACTCTGAAAATCTTAAAATCTTTAATAAAACTGTTGTTTTTATGACATCGATTTCATAGGAGAATACAATCAGTGCGTGGGAACAGTGCAGTGAAAAAGTGGTCGACCTCTGCGATGACGACCAATGGATGGAAGGAAAGGGATGCGCTAAAGAAATGCTTAAAGATGAAGACGTTTCGGTATGACATCAACATATCTTTATTCTCTTCTCAAATGATTTTATTAGAGAACGATTTGAAAGACATTAGTGTTAATCAAATTAATTGATTACAAATTGAAGTGAAGAGCACTTCAATTATCACTTAAATAGTTTTGAAACTATTCTTCGATTACTATTCATTTAACTAATATTATTACTTCTTATCCAATGAATAAACTTCTCTATAATATCACTGAATAATAGACACAAATCAGGAAATTATTTGAAATAAAGAATAAAACAAATTTATATAATCCATTAAATTAATTAAATGATTTAATTCAGGAAATACAATCTTGGTACGATTCGCGTGTGGGACAAATGGCCATTAATTTCCAAATTATCAAGGTTTTTTATAGACATTTAATAATTTAATAATTTTGAACTCTTTTTTTAAACAGAGTTGTTATGCAAAGCATAAGAAAAGTTCATAAAAAGGGCTTTCAATGAATAATTGGAATTTGTTTTCGGAAATTTTTATTAAATTAAAATATTTTTAAGCATTTATTCTAACAAATTATAGACCTTTTATTTTATGTTTACTTTTGGCACTTTTAAACTCATTATAGTCGAGGAATCCGTCGCCGTTCTTATCATCGCTTCTCAAAAGCAAATCAATTACCGCTAAATTCGAGGGAAGTCTTAGTTCTATAAAACAATTTTAGGTCAATTATACCGATATTTTGCTCTAAACTGTGAGGATTGTGATGGAAATGTCCTCCTTCTGAGTCGTGTCTGTCTAACATCGACAACAGCTCCAAACCGTCCAATTTTTGATTTTTATCGAAATCATGTAAACTAATTATATTATAATTTATTAATAAATTATTGATTAAAAAACATTTTTACTTAAATATATAAAATTCGAGCTCTAATTCTGGAATTGAGTCAAATTTGAGGTCAATTTTGTTTCCGTAATGATATTGTATTTCCTCTTTGATGTGATCCATAGGTTTGTGTCCCCTTTTAAATGAAAATATATTAAAAATGTTTCAAATAAGTAAAATAAATATCATGCTCAGTTTCATTGGCATCAACGCCCCAAGCCCAATCCCAGAAATTGTCGAAGGCATCAGTGTCAATATCTTGTTCATCGCAAAACGAGGGCTCACATATTAAAGTGAAAATTACCAAAAACAAAGGGTATAATTGGAAAAACTTCATTTTTATTACTGTTTTTTACTTTAATTATAATTTTTTAACAAAAATTAACATAATTTACACTTTTTTACATTAAAGCCATTCTTATTGGTATTTGTTTTAGAGCCGATATATCAGAGCGAGAGATCACCTGCTCTTAGAGTCAATACAATAAAATTTGTTTCAATCAGATCGACATTAATTTTCAAATTTAAATCTACTTTTCATATGTTATACCGTTTTATATCAATAATTATTAATTAATGATTAATATATGAGTCGTTGACAACACATATACAACAAATTCACTAATTTTTGTGAAATTTCTCTTCACTTTACAAACTGATAAAAGACCACAAAATCTGTGAAAAGCATTAAGTTTTGACTAATATTTACAAATTTTTCGTTGATAAACGTAGAGACGAATCCATATCTCTTACACAAACTTATCTCTCAATCAAATGAATATTTATATATTAATTTCTAATTTTCTGAATATTAACACTATTTTATCTATAATTCTATCATTAATTACAATACAAATTACAACAAAAATGTTTTTAAAAAATACTGTCACTTAAAAGATAATAACTTTAGCTTTAGTTTTAAGTAATTAATATTTTGATTAATAGCAGTCAATAGTTTCGAATTAAGTAAATCTGATGTTTGAGGACAACAAACGACTCAATTAATAACTCAATTTAAATGATATATAATTGAAAAATACTGATAAGTCTCGAGTGATAAGTATTTGTCTAACGATAGATCATAATATGTAGTAAAGGCTAACAAACGTTGGACTCATATATTAAAAAGTTTTTTACACCCAATTATTCTATTTATATACGACTAAAACATTTTTGGTATTAATTTATTGCTTCTAATAATTCACAAAAAATATATAATGACTTAAATATCAAATAATTAGCTGTAAGTAAGTAATCAAATAATTAAGTAATTCATTGAAGGTATTTGTCAAACATTATAGTAACGATTGAGTCAATATTGTAACGATAATAAGCGGAAAATCCTTTTACAGAATTATTTGAATGTCATAAAAGTCCTGATAATTGATTATTAATTAATTAATTAATTAATTAATTAATTACAGTGTCTTCTATTGAAATATCATTTTTATAATATTTCTAACCTTTTGATAGTGAATAGAAGTTTTCGCAAGGTCAAATACCGTTTATAATTCAATGTACTGTTTAGTTAACGATATTTTAATTATGAAAAGAATATATTAATCTTGCAAATATATGTATCACTTTTTAGATGAGACAATAAAAAGAAAAAATCCTGTATTTGATATCTTTCTATTAGAGTTAAACGGCAGTGGATTTCAGCCATTCTTAAGTCATATTTCATTCAACAAATTTTAACTAAAAATAATAATTTGATTAAATGTTTAAACAAATTTTAAATCAAAAAATAAACATTTGATTTAAATTTCAAAAGAAATTAAGACTCGAAATGAGTGAATCACAAAAACATTCGCTTAAATGACTTATTGAAGGGCTTAACAAAAAATACTGAATACTTATTCAGTTTCAATAGCCGTCTGAAAATTGTCGCTGTTGTGGAAATTGTGTCGTCTGTCCCGGCATTTGTTGTCCACTGAATTGATCGAATCCTTGTTGTGCGGGCGGACCCATTTGGTCGGTCTGTGGTTTGCGATGAAATTGGGTTTCTTTGAAGACAAACCAAGCACTGGCCCCCCATAACAATATATTCGCGAAACCAAATATCTGTTAAATATTCAAAATAAGTTATTAGTGAATCCATTTAATAATAATTAGTGAAACAACAGACCAGAGAAATGTTTAATGAAGTGAATTTTCCGGGAAAGTTATTAGAACAATAACCAAGTTTATTATCTCCTACATTATCTGATTGACAAAACTTCAAAAGGCTGTAGAGATACCCCGGATCTGTATAATGTTTGACATCACTGACTCCTGCAGCCCAGGCAGAGGCACCGGCCAACCAGAAAATGGTCAGTACCACTGTCGCCACCAAATCAATCACTGGAATCAACGGATTAGATTCGTAGTAATGCGAACCGAATATATAAAGGACTAAAACGGCGGTAGAATAGAGAAAACTCAAGACACCGGTCGCCACATAGAACTGCGCCGAACTGGAAAAGTCCATTTTCGAGTAATCCTTTGTTTCGGTGTCATTGTTTTCACAGTTGGTTCGAACGTTCTTAAATTCTTGTTTGAGTTGAAATGGATATTCAACGTAAAGTTTACATTTTCCGACTTCAGTTCCCTTTATTCCTGAATCTGTAGTACTCTTAGGAGTTGTAGAGTCTATCTTTGGAAAACATGTCAGCTTAAACTCAGTATAAGTATCAAAACCGGATGTCGTCGCGAACGCTAAGATCGCAAATATCTGATCCATAAATAAATAATTATTTAAAAGTAAGAATATGAGTGAAACTGACCAGAGTTATGATCCGAATCATTCCTCTTGGCTCTTGAATTACTCTTGTATTGTATTGGGAAATATCCATCTCTGCCTCCTTTTCTCTCCTTTTCTTTCCTTTCCTTTCAATTACTTCTCTTAACCTCAAAATAAAACTAAAAGTAAACGAATTATTAGTTTTAAAACATTTAAAAAATTATAATATTTAATGAAAATAATAAACAAATAATTGCCTCAAAACTAATTAAAATACAAATTAAATAGAATTAGAAATGAGATAAAAGTTGAGGTGTGTCTCAACTATACCTTAACTCTCTCTCAAACTGATAAAACAATAATTAAAGCATTTAATACTTATTTCATAAAATACAAACCAATGAATTAAAACTCAAATTTTAATGAATTCAATGAATATTTTTGTAGTTATATATCAATTGTGAGTTATTATTACTATTTCGTAATACAACTAAACTTCGATTTCACACTCAGTGTTAAATATCAATTACTCATGAAAACTAGCCTAGGTGATAACACATATTACCCTTAAAAACTAATTGTTTAGTAAAACAAAAGTATCATGTTACAATACAATGATTAATTCGTTTTAAAATAAGGTCATTACTGATCAAACTATTAAATATTAATTAATTTAATAAAATAATGAATGAAAAAACTGTAAATTCATTAAAAATCAATTGAATGGCAAATATTTTGTAGAGTAAAACATAAATCGATGAAAGCATTCATATATTACTCTCTATTTGTCATAAAATAACTCACAATTTGTTTGCAATTCAATGGTTTCACACAATTTTCAATCAATACTTAAAAACTTCGACAAAAAATTGTTTAAATATTTGAAACACTCTTTAAGTCTTAACATTAATTCACTTAATATTCAATTTGATTACTCTCTTAATAAACAGAGAATGTGTCGGAACACTTAAATTTCTCAATTGCTAGATGTTATCGTGCAATACCTGCGCTCATCCCTCACAAACACAGTTCTTGAAGCATAGGATAACCAGTTCTCCAATTTTTCCCTTAAATACAATTAAAGTTATTTTAATATTATAAGTAATTATTATTAACATTTGCTCTACTAATTGATTAAACTCTTGATTAAACTTAAAGTTTATTCTTATTATGATTGTTATTATTGTCAAAATTGATTTCTTATGATTATTAAGGAAATCCATAAAAGGCTGTACCTCTCATTTCGATTGTTTTTATAAAAGTTGTCAAAAATTTTATTGAACTGACATCTGGTAAATACAAACAAAATGAGTAAACCTATAGAAACTCAATATCAAAACCTAACCTTAATTGTCAACAAAAAATATTCATATTTTGTACTAAAGATAAGTCATTCATAAACACTGTTCCCAGTATTGGGTTATAATAGAAATAACGTCTTCTAAGTATAATGTCTTTCAATGAGTAAAGAGAAGACAGAATTTGTGAATAAACTGCTTTGAAATTCAATCAAAACGTGACTCAACACAAATCAACACAAAAATTGTTGATTAACTGACAATTGTTTCAATTTTGAGAACTTATTTAAAAGATAATTGTCGACAATGTTTATGACACGTTCTGAATATGACCGCGGAGTCAACACATTCTCACCGGAGGGACGTCTCTTTCAGGTGGAGTACGCCATCGAAGCCATAAAAGTAAGAAAAGCCGATCGCAAACTCTTTTTATTGTTTATCGGGTCTTAACTTCTTATTGGTATCAACAGTTGGGTTCGACAGCCATTGGTATTCAGTCAACGGAAGGGGTAGTTCTGGCGGTGGAGAAGAGAGTAACGTCAACTCTTATGGAACCGGCGGCCACTGAAAAGATCTCTGAAATCGATAAACATATCGGTTGTGCCGTCAGTGGACTTATGGCTGACAGTCGAACAATGGTTGATAGGGCCAGAGTTGAAGCACAGGTAAATAACTGGATATTTAGGGAATACTTTCTCTATAAACAATTGTTTGTCAGAACCATTGGTTTTTGTATAACGAGAAGATGTCAGTGGAATCGGTAACTCAGGCCGTTTCAAACCTCGCCATACAATTCGGTGATTCAGACGGTGAGGGAAATGCAATGAGTCGGCCGTTCGGAGTGGCCATTCTCTTTGCCGGCATTGATGAGAGGGGACCTCAACTCTACCACATGGATCCGTCCGGTACTTATGTTCAGTGCGACGCAAAAGCTATTGGTTCGGGCTGTGAGGGCGCACAACAGGCCTTACAAGAGTCCTATCATAAGGTAGTCATACAAATGACAAAACAAAATTGAGAATATAATTCGATTTGATTTTCAGGCAATCAATTTAAAGGACGCCCTCAAAGAATTGCTTAAAATATTAAAGCAAGTAATGGAAGAGAAGCTGAACTCAAGTAATGTTGAAGTGGCCACCATTACAAAGGACAGTGGCTTTCATATGTTCTCCAAAGAAGAACTCGAGGCTCTAATCAACGATATTTAACACTTATTTACTATTTTATCAAAACTTTTGACTTATTTTTATTAAACTTTAATTAAAAACTATTAAATAAGTGATTCTTTAAATACTTCTAAAATAATTAGCGATTATTTGTTCGTTAATTGGACTGCAATTAATTGCATTCAGAGATAAATATAAGTTGAGTTTTGCAGCGATTAATGAAATGCAATGGAATTAAGTATTAAAATACTGGCAGTTATTCTTTATGTGAAATTAGATACGAATGCCATTTATCTCAACTCTTGCATTATTTCTAATTTCTTCAAAAGTATATTCTTTGATAAGTTTTCCGTTTTCGAACACTGTTTCCAATAAGTCTTTAATTTCAACTTTTTTGTCATCATTTTGTTGTTCCTCATGTGTTGTGAATTGATTTAATGATTGATTGTATTCCAAACGGAGTACACCTTTTTTGGACGATTTGTTGGGATCTGTTTTGGGATCCTTATAGACATTGACGGGTTTGCCATCGATTTCAGCGTAAGAACATTTGAAGGCACATCTATTGGTATCCCTGTGGACGCGCATCAAAAGAGAACCCCCGCTTCCAAACACTAGATTTTCAATACTGAATCGACACTCTTTCACTTTTTCGAGAATATTCTTCAGGGAATCGATGGAAATGCCGTCGCCCTGAATAATACGTAAATAATTTGGAAGAACTTTAAATTGTTTGCTATTTATAGTGCAGTCCTTCTCAAACGCTGAATATAAGATATTTAAAATTTTGGGCAACACTTCCACTGGATTTCCAGAATCGGGACGAATAACTAAAACATTTCCGGAGCCACTCTTTCCCCTCTTAATAACAAGGTCCTTTAGTTGTTGGCCCCAAATTTTTTCACAGCATTCGTAAATGTCATAACTGTCGGATACAACTGATATGACTCCTTCGGGGAATTCTTTAAGCATATATTCACAGGCCTTCATTTCCCCTTCAAAAAGATTATCGGGATTTTCAAAAGCGGCCCAACAGGTCATTGTCGAGTGTTCTGTGGCCGGCACTGACACAAACCATTCGTTAATTTTGACATTTTGTGTTAATAAAATAATTACCGGAAAAACCTGCCATATCTTCGCTGTAATACTTGGAAATCATCTGAATACCGGCCAAAGTGTCGGTTCCCTTAAAGTTGACTAAATGTGCTGCACCTCCGATGGCCGCTTGCTTTAAATCAATCATAAAATCTGATTAAATTTCATTCAAATTAATTTCAATTAAAAAGAGAAAAACAAATGTTTAATGAGTTCTGACCTCAACTGAAGAGACGCCTCGATATCCAAAATCATGTAATTGAAAGACAACTTTATCCAAACTGTCGGCCGTTTCGTTCATATATTTAGCGATTATAACCTTCTGTTGGCGCGAGAGTGTGGCCACAGTCATCGGATACCAGCACTGGACAAGTAATGTCTCGAACCTTATTATAGAAATTAATTAGAAATTAAAAGTGGGTTAAGAGTAAATCACCAGTTAGTGATCCATGCTACTTTTGGGTCTGTATTCTCAACAGTAAATAACACATTTTGTTTAGGAATGACTGATCCTTCGGGAACTGCTTTTATCTTTAAAGGCAAATATCCGTTGTGTTCTTCAAGAATATGGATCCAACCCTTTTCGTTGAATAGATCTCTCTGGAAGTGTTTCCGACAAAAGTCTTTTGCTTCAGTGATCTTCTCTTCAGTGATCACTTGTCCACAAAGATATCTCTTAAGAATATATTGAAGACCAAAGAAGACAGTGTTGTCAAAGAGTCCTCCTCTGCTCTCAAAATATGAGTAAAGTTTTGTCGTTTTTGGCGGATATTGTTTCCAATGAGTTATCTAATGATTAAATCAATATTTGAATAAAAACTTCTTATAGGGATTCGATGGCAAACCTTATAAGAATCGGTGATAAGAATAATGTTTTCGCACGGATTCGATGACATTTCATAAGAGCTCTTCTAATGTGAGCTTAACTTTCAATAAACAACATTTGAAATAAATTTCATAAAACATCTGATATTTAAAACATTTAAATCGCTTTCAAAAGGTGTCAACAAATATGACGTTTGACTTCCCTTTCATTTAATATTAATTTCAAAGATTTGATATTTGCTTTTCTCAAACAAAATCACTTACTTTTACTCAATGTTTGTTTATTTTAAAGATTATTTGCAAGATCAATTAATCTTTTATTACAACATTGCTATTTTGCAATCTATATGTGAATAGTACCTTGCGCAATCTATCTTAAACCTTGCATATCATTTATTAAAAAAAATCCTTTTGCAAACAACTCATCCAATTCTGTCAGTGTTTAAGTGGTTTTATCAAAAAAAGTTAGCATGATCATTTAGTTAATTGATATGTGTCTCACAATTGTCAGATAATTCTACATATATTTCAAATCCAAATGAAATAATTTCTTTGAATTATTTGTAAGTTTTGTAAACAAAATGAAGATTTCATTCAAATGATTCATAACTGAAATTCAATACTTTTGTTTAATAAAGATCTTATCATTTCCTCCAAATATAATGCAATAAAAATTACATAAATTTTAATTAAAATCTCTGAAATATTTTTCCGATACTTCAATGAAAACTTCGTTAATAAGAGTCTAATAAAATGCAAAACTAAAACAAATTAGAAAAACTTGTTTTGGAGGAAAAATTGTCACTAAAAACAAGTTTGAAATAAGTTATTGATATTCGAACCGCTTTTTAAAAATATATTACTTTAAACCGGATATCGATTTCACATATATTTTTTTGTGTTTAATTTAGAGTCAAAACTACCCTCAACTGAACCCTTCTTTAAGAGAAGCGTTGAATAATAAAATAGAGTTATATTTCAAAAGTAATAAATTCTTAATAAAAACAAAAGAATGGAAAAGAAAAATCCAAAAACTGTTCTTTTAATTAGTGGTAAAAGAAGGAGTGGTAAAGACTTCTTCGTTGATGTACTCACTAAAAGATTATCTGATTTTGTGGTCTTTCGAATCGCTGCTCCTATTAAAAGACAGTTCGCAAAAGATAATAACTTAGACTTTGAAAAGCTTTTAGACGCAACTCTTTATAAAGAAAATTATAGACAACAAATGGTTGAATACTCCGAACAAATACGAAAAACTGATCCGAACTGTTTTCTTCGCTTAAGTATTGAAGAATCGAACGCCAGAACCAAATCTATTTGGATATTATCCGACGCCCGAAGACTTTGTGATATTCAGTATTTTAAAGAATCCCAAGAATTTCAAAATACAAAGATTTTAACGATAAGAGTATGCGCTTCAGAAGAGAATCGAATTAAGAGGGGCTGGACTTTCACTCCAGGTATTGATGATAAGGAAACTGAATGTGGACTCGACTCATACACTGATTGGAATCATATCATTCTTAACGACAGATCTGAAGAAGAATTAATCAAAAGTTTAGAGCCAATCATTAAAGTAATCAATGAGTGTTAAGAGGTTATTTATTTAAGCATGGTGATTTTATAACGCTATTATCAGTAATAATTTATCACATTCTTTACACGTGTGTTAAAATTCCGAAAATATTTGTTCTTTAAATTTCTAAAATATTTGTATATCCTTGCCACTTATCAATAATTCATCATACTCATTATTTAAATAAATGGGTAATAACTGTTTTAGAATAAATAAATAAATTTTTCCATTTTATAACTTTTATATTAAGTGACTGTTTATTGGTTTTGATTTCAATATTAAAAATGAAATTCAAATAAAAGTCATTTTTCAAGAGTTGTTTGTGTTCTTCAGGATTTTCAAGTATTATATCAGTTGAATAGAAACAGGATTTTAATATTCATATATTATTTGATTTATAAACCGATGTATAAAAATAAAAATAAATCAATTTATGGTTTCGACCCTCAAATCTATTTTCGCTCTAAATTTCAATAAATTTGAAAATAATTTATTAATCATTGAATAAATAAATGTTTTTTTGGGGAATCTGTCAAACATTTATATAAATTAAATAAAAAAGTTGTCAAAACATATAAAGAAATCAAATCAAACATCAATTGAAAGCTTATTGTCTAAAATGAATGATAAAAAGCAAAATTGGTTTTAAATTTATGAAACACTTTTCAGATCACTTTTTCATATGAAGAGATATATACCTGCAATTCATTTATTGAATTACTTTCAAAGAGTTATCATTTATTTTCAAAGATTATATGAGAGATGTATTTAATATTTTTATTTTATTTATTTCTTTTATTAAATGGTTTTGTGAAATGTCGCACATATTTGGTCTCAAATAGTGTACAATTGAGAGAATATCTAAGAAGTGTAGGTCCGGGGGATACCATTCAACTAAGAGATGGATTTTATTCTGGAGTTTTTACTGCCAATCGCTTTGGGACACCCGAAGCTCCCATAAGGATAGTGGGTTCCAAAAGAGCTGTTCTCACTAATAATAGAGGAACTGCTCTTTATTTGACGGGACAGTTCTGGTGGTTAAATGGTTTTACCATATCGAATTCAAAGAAAGGCATATCTGTGCAAGGTGGACGTAATAATCTAATTGAAAGACTAACCATTAATAATATTGGAGAGGAAGGAATCGCCTTAAGACAGGATAGCGTCGACAACACTATAAGAAATTGTATTATCATAAGAACTGGACTTCAAGTACCACAGTATGGGTTTGGAATTGCTATTGGAAGTGACGAAACACAGAGTTATAGGGGATTTATAGACAGAAGTAATAGGAATTCAATTGTGGGGAATCGTCTCCAAACGGGTTCCATCGCAGAAGCAATTCGTGTATATGAGGGCACCTGTTGTGGTATTATTCGAGACAACAATTTTGATGGCCGTCCCGTAACTAATGTCAATGGAGTCTTACTTTACAACAGGTGTTGGGTTTCAGTCAATGGAAATAATTATAGAATTGAGAACAATATCGGACGGAATACCGCAAACGATGGTTTTCGGGTAAATATACAAAAAATAGTTTTAAATAAAATTAAAAAATATGATTATAGGTTCGGATGACTCAAGTGTTACATAGAGTTGAATCAACTAATAATAGACAAACCGGTAATAATAGACAAAATAGTGTTTCCGGAGATTCTTCGACTCAACAGAATAGAGATTATGATTCAAACGACGATAACTTTGAGATTCAGGGCTGCGGTAATCAATTTAAAAGAAACAGATGTGAAATGAATTCAAACGGTTATTGTATTCATGTCTTTAATCCAAATTTGTGTCGAATTTCGGTTTATTCTGATAATACAAAATCAGGTAATGGTGTGCTGTCCAACGTTCCCATTATGAACCTGCAATAACCGGACATTACATTTATTCCAAATGAGTTTATAGAAATTTTTTTTATAAAACTGACTTTATTTCAAATATGATATACTTTTCAGTGAAAAACAAATATTATTACAAAATATTATTTAATTATTTAACTAAATATAATATAATTTAATTTAATCTGAAATTTAATAAAAAGTTCCAAAAATTTTATAATAAAATTTAAGGTAAAATTAACCTAAACTTAAACCTAATTAATAGTAAAATTAAAAGATAGTTGTCTTTAAGAGGTATTAAGTGGTTAAAGAAATGGCTTTCATTGAAACAGAAAATTAAATAAAAATACAATTCATTTGATTATAGCCTACGAAATAAGTCATAAATATTTGAGTTCAGACAAAATATTTTAAAATTATAGAAAAATAACAAAAATTGAATTCATTTAAGAGAAGTAAAGTATCAAAAGAAAAGTAAAAATAGAAATAACTATAACTTTATTAAGAACTTATTGGATAAACTTATAAGTGAGAGCAGTGGCCACCGCTAAAGAAGCGGTGACTACCCCTCCAATTAAACTCCATTTACGCCAATTCTTATTTGATTGATTAGAATCAATACCTTTGGATGCGGTGCCCTTTTTATCCAATTCAAGCATTCGTTTCGCGAGATTTCTTTCTGTCATTAATTCCTTCTTTCGTTTTGATCCATATTTGGACAATTCCAGAGAAATAGCCTTGTTGTCCGGTTCCAAAGTAAGAGCCTTTTTAAGAGATTCTATCGCTAAATCTAGTTCTCCCTTTTCGGCCCAAATCTTGCCTTTTCTGAACAAAGCCTTTACATTATTTGGTTGAGTGATAAGCACCGCATCAACTGATATAAGAGCACCGTTGAAGTCCTCGATCTTCATCTGAGCCATCGCTAGATTGTTATAAGTGGCGGAACGGATATCAATCAATTCTTTGACTCTTTCGTCATTCTTCTCATCAGTTAATTCTTTTTCATTATTTTCAGAAGTCTTTGCTTTCATTTTTTCATCGAAATGTTTTTTCATTTCATTGTCTTCAGTTTCGAGTTCTGCTTCGGTGGCGTCTAATAACTTAAGAGCGCTCTTATAACAAGAAATGCAAGTCGAGTAGTCTTGTCGTCCAAACCAAAAGTTACCCTTCTCTTTTTTACGGTTACCTTTAATAGAAAGTTATAAAATATAAAATTTAAACAAAATATTTAATCAAAAATTATAGAATTAAAAAGAGTTACCGATTCTAAGCCTGTCTTGAATTGGAAGAACAGTTTCATCGTCTAACCACCGGACGGCCATTAATTCTAATTGACATTCAAGGGTAGCCCCGGCGGGCACTTCATCGGCTTTGCCTTTATCGCCGTACGCAAAACGGGAAGCAATCAGACAACGGGACACTTCTTTTTGGTCCATAAGAGGAATGATTAAATCGAGGCCTTGAATTAAATCAGATTCGCCTAAAATGATGTCAATCGGATCAAAACAATCGGATTCAACCCTTTGTTGAGTGTCCAACAGTTTAGTCGTCAATTTGATCAAAACAATACAACCCCTCTCAGGTCTGGGCTGACCCACTTCTCCGGCTTTCAATACAAATTTCTTAAGCTCTCCATTGTCTAAGACATCGAGCCATCCATCGTCTGTCATCTTAGCCTTGTTGTCATCTTCAGGAATGACAATTTTTTTCTTCTTTAGAGATTCATCTGATTTATCGTCATATTTAATGTCTTCAAGTGGTGGCAAATCTGACTCATCATTAGAAGAGTCGGCCTTTTCTTTTGGTGATATATTTTCTTGCAATTTATCATCTGATGGTTGGTTTTCATTGATTTCACTCATTATTTCCTTAATTATTAAAACCTAAAAAGTGATCGAATTTTCCAGAAATAAGGTAAACATTAAAAAATAATTAATGAATATCTCTAATGAAATCAATGCAATGTATAGTAAATATCAAAAGCATTTAATATTTTTAGGTTTAGGAATGTTAAGGACTTCATTTAACTAATGGATGTCTCTCTCAGTCACTCTTCACTCAAAACCTTAATATCTTCAAACCTTTTAAAAATAGTGATTCTCTATATAACGACATCTTTTATAAAATTTGTTTTTAAAATTTTGCTTTTATTTTGAATTGATTTTAATTATATTAATTTAAATAAAATTTATGTAAAAAAATTTGATGCTTTAAAAATATTTTTATTAACTTGATTAAAAAAACAATTTCAAGAAAAACAATAAGTGAAGAAAAGTTGCATTTATTTACTTATTATTAAAGTTAATCCAAAGTTTATTTGAGATAAACAGTTATTCTGTCCCACGAATTGTTCAAAACTCCTCTTAAATTCCAAATATGTTTAACATTTTCTGGCTGTGAATTATAGTGAGAATCAGTTGCCTTACAAACCATTTCCATCTTATCACCGGATTTCCATCCTTTAGGGGCCGGTATTTCTACCTTTTGTTTAGATAAAACAATTATTAGAAAAACTTATGTTTTATTTGAATTTTTATGTATTACTTTCCATAACGTCCACGAATACGTTCTATTAAGAGGACTATTCTCTTGCTTTAGTTCTGCTGTAAACCAATTGAGTCCTTCATCTGCAGATACATCTACTCTAACGACTTTACGTCCGCCACCACTAAAAGCATATCCTTTCAATTCAATGATTTGTTTCTCTTTATCAACACTAAGAGTTCCTCCATTTTTAGGGTCACAAAAAGCTGATTGAATGGGTGTTTCCTGAATAGAAGGAGCGCTCTCGAAGTCAACGTTATGCCAATCGATGTTTGGAGAAAAACTTTTATAGTCTTTTCGCTGCCAATGACTACCGCTCTCCTCATCACTCAAAACAATACGACACAACCACTTAACATTACGGGCACCGCTCACTCCCGGAGCGATTAAACGCAGGGGATAGCCATGATCTAAAGGTATATCTTCTCCATTCATTTCATAAGCTATCAAAAAGTCTGAGTTTGGATTCAATGCCTAAAGATTTTTAATTCGAAGAATTCCTATTATTAAAACTCAGAACTAACCCGAAAGGCCTCAACACTCGCTCCGTAAGGCACTGACGACACATCGAAGTCAAGCCCTTCAAACTGAAGGTGTTTTATATTTTGGTCGTCAAAATCTAATTCACAATATTTGAGGACATCTGTGAGTCGAGCGCCACTCCATTTAGCGTTACTAATAGCTGCTGAACCCCATTCCAAACCTTTCACTTGTTTTACCTAAAAATTTAATTACAAATCAATTAATAATTAAAAGAATTGGAATATAATTAAATACTTCATTCATTTTATTTCTACGATTTCCGGAACACATAATCGTTGCGATCACTGAATGCTTCGGAAACTTAGTTTTGATGTCTTCGAGAGTCAGTGATTTCGGAGATTTTAGTCCAAAGCCTTCGATTTCGAGCGTATATTCATTCAAATCGATGTGAGGAACCGGTAAGTGATTCCTAACGAAGAATATGTCACTAAAAGACAACTTTTTTAAAGGTTTTTTGATTTCATTAGAATTTATACTTTGGAGTAATAAAACTTTGAACGAGTAGTTCTTCAGGAGGTTCCGCGTTAAATGGTTTCTGTGATTGGGGTCTAAGAGTTGGATGTCTGTGGGGGTCATTAATATAGGGGTCATCTGTTGTTTGTTTGATTGTCCTGTCCTTAAGGTTAAGGTTCCCAATTCTATATTTCTCCAGAGTTTCCATAATTTCTTTGGTTTTATGGAAAGCAAAGAGAGCCCAAAAGGGTTCGAGAGCCCCTCCGGCCCCCATCAGTATTTTATCCCCTCCCGGATGTTCATAAACAAAGTCTGTGATGTCATAAACACCACTTTTATACGAAACCCAAATCCTTTTGGACTTATTGTTATGTTTTGCCACTTCTTCTGAAGTATAACTCTTAAGACCTTTAATCTCTCGACCGAATTCAGACAAATCATCCAATTTATCGGCGCTCAGTATATATTGTTTTGTAGTGAACAACAATAAACCGGTGGCCCCGAGAGCTGCCAAAACACATCCATTTTTAATCCAAAACCTTTTATTGTGATTAAATTCATCGAATTTATAATTGTTTTGAATCGATGACTGAAACCGAAGAAATTGTCTCTTATTTACTTTGTATTTGTACTTATTATTAACGTTTAATTTATTTGATGCCAAACAATATATATTTTTGGCATTTGAAGACAATTTAATAGATTTGGTCACAAATAAATTGGTGTTAATCATGTTTTTATCGATTTTAACCTCATTTTAAGATTATTTTCAAATTAAATGTATTTTAAAATCTTATCAGAAATACTTTTAAATGAAAAACGTGTTAACTGACCCATAAATTTATAATCAAATAAAGGGTTTTTATTAGAGAAATGTCAACTGATTTATCACATAATATACGTCAGAATTATATAACAGAAATAATAATGAAACAATTTTGAAGTTTTTACATAAAGAGCATACCATGTAGAATCTACATTGTACATGGCTAAAAGGGGGGGACTATTTCAAAATACCTCCTGAGACGCAAAATTTTGAAAATGCCCCCCTGGAACATTGAAACCATTAACATTACGTCTATGGACAAGCACTAGGTCTGTTGATGTTTTTTTGGTCCAGAGGGGGGGGGGGTAATACCCCCTGGAACGGCCGCCTTTAGCCATCTATAATAAAGAGTCTACTTTTTATTAACAATTTTCCTTACAATTTCTACATGTATCATTGATACAGTATCATAGTATCATTGCTTTTTCTCTAATAAATTATCCTGGATAATCACTTATTAGGACATTTGTTTAAATCTTTGGAAATGGTTATGATTTTGAGTGCAATTCAAGCATTTATTGCTTCAATAAGTTTTGTCGAGTAATTGAATGGCCTATAAATCAGAATAATTGAAAATGAATTTCTGGTAATTCTTATTAAATTAAGAGTATTTTTCATCGGAAAACATCAGATCAAAGATATGAAAGTTATGGTTAGTTCACAATTATTTGAATTCCTAATTGATTTTTAATGTATAATTTGAGAGAAAATATACTAAATTAGTATAAGTTATCACTAATTAATTTCACTTTTCCTGGAAAAGATGCATACAATGATCAAGTTCTAGTTCTAGGTCCTTTCAAAAATATTAATGAGCATAAAAGCTGTCGAAAAGATGTTTTTACGTATAATTTATTCGTTTTGAGAAAACCATTAAATTTAAATTATTATTAATTTGTATTTGAATTTATTAACGAAAAACACAGCTATAAATGTTATATCTTATAAAATATATAATTAATCATGCTAAAATTATACACAAATTCAAATTAATCACTTAAATTGTTTGAGATGACTGACAAAATGGTGAAAATGGATAAAATTTAGGATAAACACAACTGAATTAATTTGAATTTTAAACAATTCTGAGCTAATTATTTGTTAAAAACAGATTAAAACATATAAAGTAGTAATAATAGGAATAAACAAATCACTTATAACTGATTTCATAATTTTTAAAATCTTTTTTTTAATAGTTTTAAAGATTGAACTCATAATTAAAGGTAAGTTTTATCTGACTTAAAGCTAAATCTAATTTTTAATTTAATGGAGTAATTAAAAAAAATTTGAGTTATGAGTCATAGAATTACTGAAAAAATCCCCAAAACTGAGTGCTTCTCAAAAAAAGCTTTTTTTTAATCATTAATTTAATCTCTTTTTTTTTGATGAATTTTGTTTGAATTTCAACATTTTTGGTTACATCGATCAGATCTTGGAGTGGAGTGGATGGTCACTGACAGGTCTTTTATAGATCAGGTTTTCAAATGAAGTCATTTCAGTGAATGAAAATTGAAAAAAACAATTGAATTAATGTTTTAAACATTTATTTAGTTTAAAATTCTAACATTCATTTTATTTAACATTTAATTAAATCCGATTAAATTCAATTCAATGATAATCTTTACTCTTAACTATTGTTAACAATATTGTAAGTAATCTCGAAATAAATGGTAAGTCAACTGACAGTCCATTCAATTAAGTTTTAAAAATTTTAAGACAAATAGAAATATCAAAATTCACTAAATTATTAAATCCTAAAAAGCATAGAAAAAACTGACTTAAAAAAACTTAAAAAATTAATAATATTTAGGTAATAATAAAGAGATCTGTATAAACAAATATACCATGCTTCTAGAGCTAGGCAATAGTTATTTTATTATTATTATTCAACTATTTATTATTATGACATCTTGCTTATCTTCTAATTTATCTAAAATTTTAAATGATTTTAAGACTCAATTTTAGTGAAAAATGACTCGATTTGGTTGGCTTTCATTTTATGATAAATTATAATATTAAACCTTAATTCACTTTATTGATGAAAACGATCTTGCTCAAACTGTGACACAGACAGATGTTCTTCTCGTCATTGATTTTATAAAGACATCGAAAAGTGAAGAGAATTTCGTCAATTAATTCCAACATTTTATAAACGAACTGAAGTGAACTTTTGAGAAGAAAAGTTCACCAAAACTTCTTATTAATGTGTTTTGAGAGTATTAGCGACGGCACAACTGGTGGTCAAATCCGATTTAACGGAGTGTCGTCAGTCTCCCACCGCCACAAACAGAGTTGTTTTTATCGATTATAAACACATTTTTCACTCAATGTTTGCAAATATATAAATATTTTACTAAATTATCTTCAAATCTGTCCGACGATTGTCTTATTATTAAACAAATAAATTTCGCTGAAATCCATAGATTCTCGTCAAATGTACTGATGTGATCATGTGATCATGTGAACATGCTCAATTTATCTTGATGATAGATATATTTCGCCGAAAATATCATTTAAATGACTTGAATATGTTTTGGCAAAATTATCTGTAATATAAAATTAAATGTTCTTTACTTCGATTATAAAAATGTTTATACAGTGAAAACGAATTGAAAATCCACTTACCGCAAATGAAAATCATCTAGGTTTAAAGAGACGCAAATGTAATC
>JAQFZM010001266.1:0-19706 GCA_034695785.1 Galumna obvia | reverse complement strand
ATTATATATACTTTGAGATAATGTCGAGATATTTGTCTGTTTTGGAGACTTTTCACAAACGGATGAGACGTCTGTCGATTAGAGCACCGAATGATAGACTCTTTCAAATAAGTCAAATACTCAATGATTTCAAGATTAATGAAAACAATATTTATTATTCACTTCAGATTATTGATTATTTTTGCATGATCATGTACTTTAGTGTGAATATTGGGATTATGGTAATTTATTTTGGAACTGAAATTATTTCATTTATATTTTACCATGCTTTCATTCTGTTATTATTCTTAATTAATTTTCTATTTATATACATTAAAGTAAAATTCTATTTAAAACAAAGAATAATTTCTAATATAATAAATGATTTAAATGTTTGGAAAAGTTTAATAAATATTGAAATAAATGTATATTCTATTGAATTGTAAATTTTATATAAAAGAAAAATATAATTAATTAAAATCATTTATACTATTATTCATTTATTGAATTATTTATTATTAATATTTTTTTATATTCTATTTATATTAAAAAGTTTTGATTCATTTATTCAAACTTTTAAAACACTCCTGATATTTTCTCTAAAAATTTAATAAGATTTCAAAGAGATAACTTCTATTAAATTTATTAATATCAAGTTAGTTTTTTTGAAAGGTTCTTTGAAAAATATTAAACTTCAATCATATCAAAATGATGGAATTTATCTGTGAGTTTCAAACTAGTTTATAAATTAATGTATATTCTTATTCACATATTTTAACTTCTCTAACTCTAAACCAAATATTCTCTTTTCTCCTTTGTTTTGAAGAGTAAGATTTCTATATAAAATTGATAAAATATTTTCCTTTTATATTCCAAAAATTTGCCAAGGGCTATATTTATTATTATTTAAAATCTTTTGAAGAGGTTAAATATCCCATTGGTTTAAGCTTATTTCTTAGATTCATTTTAATATGATAAAATTAGAATTCCAACTTTTTGAAATTATTTCTTGCATACATACTATACATCAGGGATGGAAAAAAGCCGAGGTCCAAGGGGGGGGGGGGGGTATAAGGGGGGGTATTTTTAAAATGGCCCAAAATTGCTTAAAAACATAAAACATCAATTTTAGGGCATTTTCTGACCTATTTGACTATAGTAAGTCATATTTAAACGCATTTTAAAATAAATAATGCAAAATATAAAAATTTTCGGCAGTAAAATCAATTATGTAAAATTTTCAAAGTTTTTGTGGACCAAAATTTGAGCGTAAAAGCTCGATTTTTGTGGATTTTATGCATTTATTTAGGTTTCCCTTTAACTTCTAAGGGGGGTATTTTTCCTATTTTTGGCTACAAGGGGGGAGTATTCCGGAATTCTTTACATACTAATATTTCAAAAAATCATGAGAGAGAGAGAGAAATTTTCAAATTAAAAGTAAACCTTTATATTATCTTAAAGAAAAATTTAAAGCAAAATAAAATTTGAAAATGTTAAATATTTTATTAATTAACAATTTGTATAACTTTTTTAAAGAAAATAATTATTTTATTTATTGAACATGAGCAAACAATAGGAACAAAATTATTATAAAAGAAAACTTTTTCTTATTTAAAAAACTATTCTGAGGTAAAAATAAAATTTTCTTTTTATTGAAGAGAAATCTTTTATTAGCAAAAAATATTATCTTTTGTTATGTCAAACAAATTTGACTTATCTCTATATCGTCATCATTCATAAAAAAATTAATCAATAAATATAAATTTAGAAAATCGATAGTTATTTTATCTAGTGTTAAAATCAAGTTGCATTTTCAAAATCAAATATTCTTTAATATCTTATAACAAGATAACAAAAAACATAGCTATGTAAACCAAATCAAGATCGTGTGGTTCAGTCAATTTAATTATTTTTTTCTAAATGTATTTTCATTTTTAAAATGAAATTTGAAGTATCGCCTTGAATATATTCTTTGGTTTATACACTTTTTAATAATGAATGAGATAGTACAGTAAAAGCTGTGTGTTATGAGTCTGTCTGTTATGAATATCTGTGTCTTATGAAAATATACTGAAAGATTGTTTGATTTTCATTACCTTTTAATGTTAAATTCTTTGTCTGTTATGAATTTGTTTGTTTTGAATATCTATATGTTATAAATAAATTTCATAGCATTTATATCACAAAAAGCTGTATGTTATGTATTTTACTGTAAAGTCTGACCCAAAACATCAAATATCGAATTACCTATTATTGCATATAAAAATAAAACTTTATTTTTATTTTTTCCTCATTTTTTAAATTAAAAATATTTATTATTTGAAATTAAATTAAGTAAATATAATGACCAAAAAAGGCAATCAATTGATTCGAAAACTAAACTCTTGGGTAACATCAATCAAATATCAATTAAATCGATCTAATCAGACAAAATTACTAATTATTTTAGTAAAATATAATAATATTAACTGATAGTAACCGATTTTGTTGTCTAATAATAAAATGAATAAAAATTGTATTTTTTGCCTGCTATGAACATTGTTTGTTATGAACAAATTTCCCTGGCATCTGCCCATTCATAACAGACAGCTTCTACTGTAATTATATAAAAAAATATTAAAAATATATAATATTATATTCCAGTTAAATATTGCACTTAATTTACCCAGGTGGATATGGTAAATATAGTTTACATGATTTAGTTTTATGGCCACTTACTTATTCTCGAACAAAATTTTAAATGTATCAAGGGACTCAGAGAAAAAAGTAATGTTTGCCCTTCATATAGAAATTAGTAAGAATCATCAAGCAGAATATGTCATTTATCTTTTATAAAATAATAGACTTATATTATAATCCTTTATTAAATTATAATTATTTATTATACGATTGTATATCAAAATAATTGTGAAAATCTTTGAAAGATTTGCATAAATGAAATGTTTTGAGTTGTAGTGAAAGTTCGTTAAAATATGGAAATTGTGTTTTAGTCTAAAACTTGTGACAACCATTAAATGTGCATAAATTAGAAATATGACCTTTGAAATAGTTGGACATTTAAAGGGGAATCATAATTGAAAGGTTGATTTGATTGAGTCGATTATTAATGAATTGTAATATAATAATAGGTTAGTATTGATCGACAATATGTTTGATCGAATGAGTCATTTAGTAGACTATTATCACTCCATTTCGCGTGTTTTCCACTCATTTAAACAAATGTTAAGATCAGTCAAAATAAAAAGTGCTGTCCCTTTGGCTGACAGTACCGGCGATAATGTTTACATTTCATGATTGTCTAATCATATTTTTATTGATCCCTTGACGCGAATGCACTGATAATACACATAAACGCCAAATGCATTCTCTGAGCGAAACATAAAATTCAATTTCATTTATGAATTGGCTTTTTTGCACAGAATATGTTTTGCCATTCAAATCATAGCCTGTGCTGCAGAGCCTTATCGACATTGATTCCGGTTATGCCAAAAACAAAATTATGTAATGTCGCACATTTTGACGCTTTTATAAATTGAATGCAATTTTATCTCAAATTTTCATATAATATCTCTGGCTTTCAGTCTTTGGCGACAGAATTAGCTCACAATCTATTAAATAATATTATTTCTATTCATACAATTGATTGCAATAATGTTTATCTGCGAATCTCTCCATTCAATTACGAATACGAAAAACCATTCAATCCTTAACTAATCATAATTTCACTTAAAAGAAGGCATTTCTCATAAATTCCTTAATCCAATATAAATGAACATATTTTACATTTTTATAAACTTAAGGCAAACGATATAAACGCTTAAATTATGTACTGAAATATCGTTTCTTTTCAAAACTCAAAAGAGGTTTAATTCATCGAAAATATCATTAATTTTTATCAATAAATAAAATCTAAATCCAAACGAAATTTCAATTTTTATTGTTTTTTAATATTCATTTATGTTAATTGAATCCGAGTTCAAAGAATAAACTATGTTTCCTTGTTACTATTGCTTGTTACTAGGATATTTACTAGGATATTTGAAAAATGAATGTTTGCTCTAAAATCCATTATTATTTAATTATAAAATTCCATATTTTACGTAATATTATATTATTTTGGAAATATTTGCGATAATTAATCAGAAATAGTTTGGTTTCTATACTTGAAATGTACTTAATTTTGACATTTCATTATATTTGAGTGAATCTAAATTTGGCGCAAAAGACATGACATCAAACCGTTGTTATGACGACTTCAATATTGACTCACATTATTTCAAACTACAGACAAAACTCGTTTTCAAATTATTTATTTCATTAATAATTTAAGATATACTTTAAAAAACAAACAAAACAAAACCGAACCTGAAAATTAGCAAGCATAACCTCAAATAAACATATTGCAAAGTGTTCTTTCCTGGTATTTATTTCCTATAATTTTCCAGGAGGACAACCGCTTATTATATTTTGGGGTAAAACTCATATCAAATACAGTTTTGTGTGACTGTGAGGGAAGACAACATTAGATGGCATTTACTATACATTTAATACATTTAATATCACACCATATGATAAACTTATGGTTTAATTGGTCTTAAAACGTGTCCTCACATTTGCTTCGCATTTGTCGATAAATATTTGTTTACAAATTATCTTTGAATAAATGATATAACAAACAATTGGTTCTTATCTTAAGATATTCTTAAGACTTGAGGATAAAAGCATTACTGCCTTAAATGTAAGTCATATTAAAATACCGGTAAATGAATAGCATTTCAAACATATTTTCCTTATTTTTATTGTATGAAACTTTAAAAAATATGACAACTTTTTAATGAATTTTTGCCTTTTTTTTATATAATTGAGTATTTGATTACTTATATAAAAAGATTATAAAAAGATTTGATACTTGAGTTTAGACATCTTAAGTGTATCTTTTGTACCATTAATTGGTGTTCACTTCACTACCGATTTTGTCTGTTATTAAAAACTGATAAATAGTTTCGATAATAGAAGTGATAATAAGTTTATTAAAGTGTGAATTAGTTTAACGTAAATTCAAATCCGTTTAATAATATATAAGTTTTTGATTAGAAATGATGATTACATTTTGTTATAAAAATTCATTTTCATTATCACTATTGAAGTCAAGGTTTTCTCAAAGATTATCGATTCGGCCATCGCTGACATCTTTGCGTCACTTCTCGACAAACAAATATCAAAATCATTTCATTCAATCGATTAATTGCAGCAAAAATTGTTTAAATATCAGAAGAGTTCCTCCATTTATCCCTCAAAGATCTCAATTCTTTTCAATCAATTATTGTCTAAATAGAAGATTGTCTTCACTCTCAAAGATGTCGTTCACTACTGACCGAAGAGGAGCTGAAAATAGCACTGATTTCCGCATTTATTACAGTAAGACATCATTTGTTCTCAATTTAAACATTTTAAGTATTAAAATAATTTAATTTTTAATTTAAAAAATGGTTTTAAGAAAATTAAAGGTTTTTTATTGAAATAAAATTTAATTTTTAATACGATTTGAATCTATAATACATTTAATGAATATTTCTTTTGATTGACTCAAAGATAATATAGAGTTTCAGCGATCGATAATTGAAATGAAGTCAACTTTTAATTGAATAAGTTTTAAACTTACCATAAAATAGTGCTCATTTAGTAAATTGATCTTGTTAAGTTATGTTTTGTTATATTATATGTAATATTTGTTTCGAGTTTGTGAACTAAGAGTTGCATAAAATGTAACCATTATTTCATTATTTCTTATTTTTACGCTTCTGTGAAGAGAAGTGTAGTATCGATACAATGAATTTGTTGCGAAACCATATCTTTTAAGTAATCAATAGTTTGATTATAAGCGATAAACGAGACATTTGTTTGACTGTTTGTTAGACTTAAAGCTTTACTTTAGATCTGTGTTTAGATGTCTTCCAATGGCTCTCATTTCTAATGAATATTCATTTATTAATATAAGCCATCGTTTGTCGGATAGACTCGAATAGAAGTCCATAATTAACTTAAGTCTGATTTATTTGGCAAAAGGACTCGACTCATGTGATTAATGTTTTGATGAATTCTCTTTCTCTTCCTTTTCAGTGTTAGAATAGAAATGAAAATAGTATTCAATTCAACAAAAACTCAATTCAATTATTAGTAGACTTTTAGTCAATAAATAATTTGCAAATTAATGTTTGACTCAATTTATTGATTAAAACACTTCAACTAAATATTGATTTTCTTTAAATCAACGAAACAATGACTCGATTTAATCAGAGATTATCTCTTTGTAGGGAACAAATCAGGTGAAGCAATATCACCTTGGCACGATATTCCCCTCTTTGCCGATGAAGGAAATCGTATTTATAATATGGTTGTAGAGATCCCGCGTTGGACTAACGCTAAAATGGAGATCTCAACAGCAGAACCTCTCAATCCTATTAAACAAGACGTTAAAAAGGATGCCCTCAGATTCGTTCGCAATTGTTTTCCCCATAAGGGATACATTTGGAATTATGGCGCTCTTCCACAGACTTGGGAAAACCCAAAACATTTGGACGAATCGACGGGCGCTAAAGGAGATAACGATCCCATCGATGTTCTCGAAATTGGATCGCGTGTCGCACAAAGAGGTGAAGTGATTAAAGTAAAAGTTTTGGGAGTAATGGCTTTAATCGACGAGGGTGAAACTGATTGGAAACTAATCACTATCGACATTACCGACACTTTAGCGGATCAGCTCAACGATATCCAAGACGTTGAGCTTCTAATGCCGGGACTCATTCGAGCGACACACGAATGGTTTAAAATTTACAAAATACCGGACGGAAAGCCTCCAAATCAGTTCGCTTTCAATGGAGAACCAAAGAATAGAGAATTCGCTGAAAAGATAATCACTGAAACTCATAAGTATTGGAAGGAATTGGTCTCTAATACGTCCAATACTTCAGGACTGGATTTAAAGAACACAACTCTAAACAACTCTTATAAGATTGATGTCCAAAATGGAGACTCACTCATAAATCAAAGACAGGAATCGGCGAAATTGGCGGCACAGCCTATAGACGATCAAACAGCTATTGATAAATGGTATTACATTACACTATCCTAACTGACGGCTCCGGGACTTTAGTCCTAAATAGAGTTAATGTCAAATCAGAATAAAAACATTTCACTCGAATTCAATGATAACTTTTGTCTTTTGTTTTTTTATGTCAACTATTTTGAGAAAAATTGTATTTTTTGAGACTAATGTTTATGAAAATTATTTATTTTTAAATTCAATAAAAATGTCGAAATTAGAGTCGAAGTGAAACATAAGTTTGATTTTAGTGCCATTTTTCTACAATTTTTAATACAAATAGAATATAAGAACTGATATTTAAATTTGTTTTAAAATTATTTACGGTTTAATTCCCGATCCTCTCATTACTCAAACGATTGTAATAATAGAATAAGAAGTGATTTATTGATATTTTTGTCGCTATTATTACTATAATTAACAAAATTTACAGACTTTTGAAAATTGATGTCATAAAAAAAAGTTTAAAATTAGAATTAAAATAATTTATTTGAGTCTTTAATTCTTGTAATTTGTCTTAATTTTGTCTTTAATTCTTTTTAAGTGTTTCTTTTGTTTCAATGATATAAAATTACTAGAATTTGATTGTTTAAAGGAATTGACTCCTTTTTCTTCGTCTATTTCGACAATTTTTCTCTTTTTTCGTTTATTTTTTCTTCGTTTTGACCTTTCGTTCAGTTGAGGTGTTGTTTGAGTTTGACTTTTCTCTTGCATTGAATTATTGATCTGTTGGTGAGTTTGAGTCGGAGTCAGAGTGTGTGCAGAGTTTAAGGCACTGATGTTGGCGTTCAATACTGTCTGATGTGTTGGTTCTGCAATCACTCTATTTTTCTGACAATTTCTTATGAAGGGATGGCTTTCATTGAGAGCATTGGTATAACTGCTTGCAATCAAATGAGTGGTGCCATTGGTTTCGGGATAAACCCATTTAATGTGTTTATTCTTATTATTAAAAGTTGAAGTAATGGTGGCATTGGTTGAGGGCCCGATTGAACCTAAATCCGATCGCTCTAATGGTTTATTAAATGATGCGCTCAAACGACTCAATTCATTACTAGAAATGCTTTTCACAAATTCATTAAATAAGGCCTTTTCGGGGCAATCATTCCTTCTATTATTACGTTGTCTGCCATTAAAACAATGACTTTTTCTTGTATTAGGCATTAGAACAGACACAGGAATCATATGTTTTTCTATTGACTTTAAATGACATTCCTTTGAAAATAAATAATTAAAGAGAAAACCATAAATAAGTCTTATGTTATTACAACTCTTATTATCTCAAAATATATTTTCCAATTAATTAATATAAATATATGACTAATATTAGGAAATAAATATATTTCAATCAAAAACTACTCACAAAACCGAAGTGTTTACCGATTGATCCACAATTCCAACAACATTTCCGTCTATTTTGTCTCAGGTTTGAAATCATTGGCTCTTCTGAAGATGAGGTCTAAAAATAAACAAAACATTCAATCAATTAAAATACAAATTGAGTGATATTTGAGTTGAGAATACACTTAAGCGTACCGTTAAGTGATATTTCCTCCAATTATAAGTGCATTGATTTGTTTCATGTCCACCAACACCACATTCATCACAAACTAATTGATTGACCGAAAGTTTACAATTTATTGTTTTATGTGAACCACTTAAACATCGGGAACACAATACGGACCGACATCTGCCACTCATATGACCGGTGAAACCACATAAAAAACAAATAGGCTCTTTCTATAAAACAATTCAACAATTAATTTGTTATTTGTAATCAGTTGGAGACAAACCTTCGGAAGGGGACAATCGGCGGCCTTATGTCCCCTTTCGCTACAGTTATTACAAATAAATCGATTTCTATAATATCTGTTATTCTTATTATTAGTGAGAAGAGTATCCATTCGATTGATTTTCCAAACATTTCTATCAGAACTCATTCGACTAAAATCTTTGGCCTCTTCTTCGCTGTCGAAATTATCTTCATTATAGAATTGATCCATTATTTCCAAAGTACTGTCATTTAAATTACTCACATTTCCTAAAGAAATGTCTAATTGTGTTCTTTTCGGTGACTTTTGGGGACTCTTCGGTGTCGACACTAATAAAGGTTTTGATTTATATACAAAAGAATTATCGTCTTCGATGATAACGACATCGGAGTCCGAAGAGTCATCGATTTGTATGACATCAAATTTACGTTTATTTCTTGATTTTTCTTCACTGAAGTAAAAGTCTTTATAAAATTCTTCGTCGCTTTCGTCTAATTTTGAGTCCAAAACTTTAAACAAATTACTCAACGGTTTATCCGAAGATATCTTCTCTCGATTACTATTTTGATAAACGTCTTGTAATTGAGTTCTTTCATCGACATCATGTCTTTCACGGCTTTCCATTAGTTCTAATTTGGACTCATTTTCCTTTGAATTGTTTTCAGAGTCATTAACATCGGGTCTGAGTTCATTGTGACCATCAATGGAGTGATGAATGGCTCCGTACAGAAGAACTTCTGTTTCAGAATCGATTTGATCCGAATTATAAACAGAGTTGTGATCGCTTTCATCCGACAAATCCATCGGAAGTTATTGAGTCCGAGTCGACCACTAAATAAAAACAATTCATATGTCATATGACTCACAGTTTTGGCCAAAATTAAATACACGCCGTCTTTAAAGGTCTTCAAATTATTTACAATAATTTATTGTTACACAAAAACCATTGAAAAGAATCCAATTTTTCTACAAAAGAAACGACTATTGATTTTGTGTTTATGTCTTCAAAACTTACGTCGATTTGAATTAAATGTTTTTTATTTTCCATTAAATAAATAAAATTTTATTTAAATAAAAGATATATTTATTTAACTAAAACTTTTAATAATTTAACTAAAATATAAATAAAAACAAACAAAGATTATAGTTATTTATTGTTTGTTTAATAAATTAAATTCTTATATATTTAAGGACGTGTTGTTTGAGTGTCAGTGGATTAGGGGTTGTGTTTAGTGCCGGCATTACTGCTTTGTTTTAACATAAGAACAAAAGACTGACAAACGTTTGATTCAAATTTACAAACCATTTATCCTTTAATTAAATCATTAATTAATTGATTATTACATTTGAATTAATTAGAAATCCTTTCGAAATGGTTTTCGAAGTAAAGGAAGACTTAAATAATTCAATAAATGGTTTAAATGGTGAGAATGGAGTGGTGGCCAAAAGAGGTCTCATAGACTATAAACAGGATTTGTTGAAACAAATCGGATCTCTTTATCTGAATGAGACAACGAGTGATATTAAGATAAAAGTGGACGGACACACATTTCCCGCTCATAAGTGTATCGTCGCCACAAGAAGTCGTTATTTTTACCGACAAATCTTTGGTAAATCTGACGACGACTCTGAAGATGGCGATCATCTCTTATGTTTGCTCTCAAAGAGCGGATCTTCTCTTGAAATGTTTGAGACAACGGCTGAAGCACTAAAACAAATCCTAAAATATCTGTATTTTGGAGAACTTCTTGTCGACGATTTGTCTTTGGATCTGATTATAGATGTTCTTAAACTGAGTCATCGCTGCAAACTTACCGAAATAATTACCGGAATATCTGATTATCTCAAAGAAATAGTTGGAATCGATAACGTTTGGGCCATTTATAGTGTCTCTAATTTGTTCAAAGAGACCGATGGTTTGGCCGACTATTGTCTTAAATTTATGGATCGCTCAGCGGTTAAACTATTGAATCACGACTCGACTTTCGCACAAAACATTCAAAACTTTAGACTTTTAATCACAAGAAAGACATTCGAAGCCCCAGAAGTCGAGAAATTTAAAGCCATTTATAAATGGATTAATACTAATCCTGAAATGGATTCTAAAGATTTAGTAAAATGTATTTCATTGACTCGTTTAGGACAGGAAGAGCTCTTACAAGTGGTCAGACCAACACATTTAATCTCTGATTCGCAAATATTGGATGCGATAACACCAAAGCGTAAGAGAGTCTCTTTGGACACATCGACGAACACCGAAGCCATCAAAATGGAAGCGATTGAGTTCTCCCCGAAGTTTACAATAAAAACTCTGAAACACGAATCGGATGCCGTCGGTTACTATTATGCCATCGAATTGTCCGAATCCTATGAAATAAATCACATTAAACTTCGTTTGTCTGAACTCTTGTCAGGAAAAGGAGAATATTCTTATTATATCGAAGGCTCAACAGATAACGAGAATTGGAATAAAATAGTTGATTATTCGAAGTATGTGTGCAGATCGTGGCAATCCATTTATTTCGAGTCATCTAATCTTAAGTACATCAAAGTTGTCGGAACTCGAAATGATGGCAAAGTCGCTGATATTATTATAGATTCATTTGATTGTAGTTATTGTCCGAATCCTTCCAAAAATGAAAATGGATTCTTAGTGGCCACTGAAGACATCGCTAACTTAGATTCCGGAACTAGAATTCGGTAATTATTGAAAGAATACATTTATTTGAGTATTAAATCAATTTTGTGTTTCAGTTATCCAATTAATAGACATGACTTGTATTTATTGCATTCAACCCAACGATACGCGTATTTCATTCCGGTTCGTAATTTTGGTGACGATCTCAAGAAGAATGCATTTAACATTCAATTGGCACAGCCATATTTGATTGATTCTATGGAATTTAAGATTTACCATAAGGACCAGAACGACTCCTACAGATTCTATGTGGAGGTATCCAATGATGAGAAGTCATGGGAACGCGTCGCCGATCGAACTGATAGTCCGGGAAAAGGTCTTCAAGTCATTAAATTTGAGAAAAGACCCGTTATTTTTATCAGAATTGTGGGCACCGGAGGAGTCGGTTTAGGCTGTAGTAAGTTCTTGGGCTGCAGTGCTTTCCGTTGTCCCGCTATTAGTACTGCAGACGAAGACAAAGACTAAAAAATAAGTCAATCATTCAGTCAATGGTTAAATCCCTTCTCTTTTTTTATCCCAAATTGTTTTAATCATTGATTCATTTATTTGTAATTTTAAATTTGTTTACAAATACTATCAGAATATCTTTAAATCACTTAAAAACTGACATAATTTCTAATTTGTTTTGGATTCAAAAATTAATTGATTTAATTGTATTGTTTTGTGAAGAATTTTTTTGTTCATTTGATTACTTCATTTATTTTAAAATCATTCAGTTTTTTAGACAAATCGTTATTTTTTAATTAAAAACAAAATATTTGGACAAAATATGAATGAATATATTGATATTGAATTCACAAAACTAATCACTGATTCTGTAATTTCAATAAAATTCATTTAAAATAATCGTTTATTTAAATTAAATTTCATTTATAATAAATTTCCTCAAAATTTAAGAAAATTTTGAGCGAATGTGGAATAAAAGCAAAATAAAAGCCTTTATTTCCGTTAAAACTTTTGATAAGAGAATCTCTTATCGCAATTCGAGTCAAACTCTTGAGATTCATTGGAATTCGTTTCTTGTTTTTGAGCCAATCCTTAAATTTGATTTGTTTGCTATTATTAACTAAAACTAAATTTCTGTCGGTTTTTAAGTCACTTTGAAAACGAAGTCCGGCCTCAAAGAGAATCTCAAAAATTTCGATATAATTTTCATTTAGTATTTCGGGAAAAATCCATTTATTTATAGAAGTTTTAGAAACTGAAAGTCCGGCCACTATTAGTCTCTTAACAACAGTCACCAGTTGTTTCTCAACAGCCATTGAAAGAGGAGTTCCTTTAGCTTTGGAGGACATATCATATCCGACGTCTAATTCGATATCACAACGATTTAATGAAAGCAAAAAATCGAGACAACGATATGACTGTTGAGCTTCGGTTGGACTCACATTCATTTGGTTGTCGTTATCGATACAACAAATCACAGAATGAAGTACTGATCCGATGTCTTCGTCCACTTTATTCACATCACATCCTCTTTCTATTAATGCTTTCATTATTTGTTCTGCGATTTGAAACGATTTCTTGAAAGAAGAGATGATATAAACCAAATGATTGAGTAAAGGCATTGATAGACAATCGCACTCCACTTCTGTCTGAGCCAAACAATTACACAAAACTCTATCTCTTAACGAAACATTTGGTTCAATGTCTTCAATGACTTCCAACACTTCTTCGGGGGTCTCAAAGATCAAAATATTAAAAATGTTGCAAGGGTAAATACCACCCTTGTTCAAATATCTTGAAAATAGTTTTAATCTTTCAGACATTTTTCAAAACTAATTCAAATAACTCTTTCTTTAGGTTTTTGTCAAAAATTTAAGATAAGAAATGACTACTATTTAGGTCAAAGTGTGAAACCCTCCAACGGTTTGACCTAAAGATATAAAAACTCGTTTATAATACCGTCTCTTAATTCAGACAATAGAAGACAACTTTTCAAAACTTGTTTTTACAAAATTCTAAACTAAAATATATTTTATTTATTAATTATAAATTGAATTATAAGAAATTTAATCATAAATCAAATCAATTGAATCATTTATATGACTATCATTTAAAGAACAATTAATTATAAACAATGAAATCATTTCATAGTTAATACAATTCAATACAATCCAAATGTTTGTCAAAACTAAATTCCAAGAATTTATTGTCTCATAAATAATAGTTTAGAAATTTAATAAAATGTTTTAAACTTAAATAATATAAGTTTAATGTATTATTTGATTATTGTTATCGAGAATAATTGCAAAATTACTTCATACGAGTCTTTTATATTAAGAATATTTCGAATAAACTTATAATAATTATTTTAACGAAAAAAATAGTTTTAAAAATAGTTTTGATTGAATTACTTAACAATTATATTAATGTTTGTCTTCTCTTCAAATTTATTATTGAATTTAAAAGAGTCAGTGATTTGTTCCTACAATTAGTTTAGGAATTAAAGATAAAGAATTCACTATAAATGGAAATGGTTTCACCATGGTTAGTTTGTTACCAAAGAATAGTGTCTCAATTTATGCCTCAATCATTGTTATCACACAATATAAGGAATCGCCAGGACTTCAATATATTAAGAAATCAAACTATGGTTTAGTTCTGTAGTCCTTCTGAGAAATAACAGTCTGACTCTATTTGTGTTAACGAATGTCCACAAATGAACTTAAAATAAGAATAAATCATTAAAAACAAAAGTATTTTTAAATGAAAATCTGCTTGCACATTTTAGTGGTCATTTAGTGGTCAATCACGTAATAATTAAATCACTCCCAATAATACCATCATTTGGTGAGAGAAAGAAACCATTGATAGCAACCATTCTTTGATCTGAACTTCATATAAGAATTTTATGGTCAGGTCTTCGAAAAATTAAATAAAACCTTTTGTGGTTTTCCATCTCTGGTCGCACTTCTGAAGACGTTATTCAAGGAAAATGATGTCATTTCTGTAAAAAATAATAATTTATTAATAATCAATTAATTATAATTAAATGTTTTAAGTAAAACAAGAAATGTTTTGTATTTCATTACTGTTGGTCTATACAACTGATGTCTTCAAACTTCTCTACAGAATCGGTCACTTTTTAAGTTTTAAGTAAAACAATTAATCGATGGCCACAATATTTATCGCACTTCTCAACAAATAAAACATAAATACAATTAAATTCTAATTAATTTTTATAATAAACTTTATTTCATTTTTTTATGTTAAATGAATACAAAAGTCTAATAAATTATTCAATGAATCAGATTTATTCCGAATCATTACCTGACATATATTAGAAGGTAATACCAGGGATGACCTAAATTTTGATTTTAATTATCAATTAAATCATATCAATTAAAATGACGATTGAATAAAGATCTTAAAATGAAATTAAAATTAAAGAATCATTTTTTAACTAATTTTTTATTTAATTAAAATTATAACAATAAATCTCAACGAAAGGAAAAATTGAAAACTTGTTTTGATTATCCCTCGAATTAAACACAAATTCAATGAAATAAAGTTTGAATTATATTGTTATCAAAAGAAAAAAAAAATACGTTTCGACGCATAAAAAGTAGAGTTAATTAATATTCAATCCTTAAGAGAAAAGTTGTACCGATTATTATAACAATAAAACAAATAAAATATGAATAAAAGAATTGATTCAATTTTGTTTAGAATAAAAAATGTATGTTTTGACAAAAAATGGTCGATTAAGTTAACCAAATGGACTCTAATTCTTATCAATTTGTCGGTTATGGTGACTGCAATCTATGCCTTTAAAACGTTATGGAATATTTTGAGAGACGAAGAAGAAGAAGTTCTTCGCCAAAAACTGCTCCGAAAACCCGAATTAGCGTTCGATGATTTGATGTCTTCCATATCCACTCGAAGGGCAGTTCTGATTACAATTACTTGTTTTACACTTATTATGGCTTTAATGGCAATAATCGGAGCTTTTAAACAAAATGAAAGTCTTATTGCTATTTATGTAATATTTTGTTTAATTATTGTAACAATTCTTGGTCTCGGATACAGAAATTATTGTCATTACTATCTATTTTATGCTATCATTCTTTCGACCATATCTTTTGGAGGACTCATTGCCTTCTGTTTGTTAAACGCCATAAAACTAAACCACCGATGGATCGGACCTCAACTCCATTTGTTAGCCGATAGATATGAAATCTAATCATTTGTTTTCCCGATTAAAACCAAAATTAATTTCAACATTTTTGATGAAACAATTGTTACAAACAATTTATTAATGCATTTATATTACTATTAATTTGTTTTACAATCATTAAAAGTAAATTAGAATTCATTCATTAATACAAAAAAAATAATTGGATTAATAGTTTTGTATTGAATTTAGAGTTTTAGTGATTTAAAGGTTTAAAAGCGAATCCATTGAAAACAAAATTAGAAGAAAAAAGTTATTATTATTAATGATTAATAGATTTAATAAAGTATTTGAAAGCAATAATATTAATGAAATTTCTTTTTCTGAGAACTCAATAGCCCTTACGATATGCCACTCTTTTGATACCGCGTCCGACCCCAACCCCAAAATGTCGAGGTATGTCATTGTCCTCAATTTGTGTTATGTCTTCATTGCGTTTAATTCCTTTGACGAATGGGTTTTGAATAATTGGTGGCCGAATGTCTGTATATTTGACAACATTTGGGACCTCATTTGGAACCGGAGTTGTATTGAATGGTTCCGATTCTTGAGAGTCAGTCATACCATTGTCTTCATTATTGTTGTGGTTATTGTCAATGAATTCCGTGTTATCGTTAGTATCGGGTATTGGATTTTTAATGTCTTCGACGCACAACATTTGATATCTCTTTCTCTCTTCGTATGACATTCTTTGCATATAAATAGTGTCGAAAAAAGTGGATGACTTTGAGTGTCGTTGTGAGCGCTTGCGTTCATTGAAAAGCCAGTCAGCGGTCACTTTAGTTTCGGACAACACATCAAAACCTTTTGTTGTGGGAATATCTTCGTATTGTTCGCTCCAAAGATCTTCATTTGGTTTCATTCGATAGTCGTCGTCGTCGTCAGTCTTCGCCAAAAACTTTTCCTTTTTGTGAGTATTTTGAGAGACATTTGAAAAGATTCTTCTGTTGTCTGAACACGACATCAAATGTTCCTCATATTTGTTGTGAGGAATTCGATGCGAAGAATTGAATGGACACTCTTTCAAGTTGAGTGCCTCATATTGTCTAGCACAATTCGATACGTGATTCTGAAATTTACTTGTCTTTACTTTATGAGCGCTATTATACGGACAAGTCTTCAGTTGAAGATATGAATTTCGGCTAACGGTTGCCATTATTGAGGATTTAAACAAATATTTATTAATTAATTATAACAACAAAAAGCTTTTTGTCGTTAATTTATTGATTAATATAATAAATGTCAGTAAAAGATATCTAATAATTTATTAGTAATCAATGAATAGAAATCAATGTCAGACCAAATCAGTATAAAATGCGTTTTACTTTTGACACCTAATGTTCAAAAACCGATACTATTGTAGTGTTGAGACAATTGACCGCACATTTCATTACTCATAAAAAATTATTAATCGATTATCGATAGAAAAGTTTTACAGTTTTTAAAGTTTTTCAACTTTTATAATAATTTCAGTTTTAGGTCTCATTTGTAAAAAACTTTCTTAAATATTTAAATTTGTATCAGAAGTAATGCTTAATAAATATTATAATTAAGCAATTAAGCAAGGTTCATTTATGGCTTATTTCTGGTTAAATTTGGGTTAATTCTTGATTTATTTATTTCAACGCAATAATTAGAATACGAGTAATAAATAAATATAAAGAGAGATGTCGTTAATCGCAATGTTTTCAAAGCATTTATACCTTTAATTCAAACGTGTTTTCACTTTTATTTTTGTAAATTTAAATATTATTTTAATCATTAAATCATATAAACAAATGGATCGCAATTTATTCTCAGAAGAAGATTCAGAACCTGAAGAAATCGATACGAAGACATCGAAACAATCAATGATTGAAACGTTTGATAACCAGAAGAAAGTGATTCGAGATTTCATTGAATTAAATAAAAATAAAAGAAAACAAATTAACGACAAATTCGTTGAACAGAAGATCAACAAAATTAAGTCTAAAAATACTGTCGAAAGACTTCCTGAAGACATTTTAAATGTCGTTGACTTCGATTCTAAACATAAATCTGAAGACAAACCAATTGAAGACAAATTGCCTCAAAAGAGGCCTAAAAATCAAATAAAACAGAAGAAGAAGTTTAAGACTTTTCGGACCAAATCCACAGATTTTAATGTTTTAGATGTTAACACAGATTTGTCTAAATTGACATCACTTGTGGCCAAAACTAAGACAACTGCAGTTAATTTTAAAGATAATATGTTTTTCGATAATAAGAGGAATAGAAGAGTCTCTTCTAAAACACAAAAAATGAATTCAATTAAACAATCGATTAATTAAAAGTAAAATTTTTTTTAAATACTTTATGTTTAATAAATAAAAGTATTGAATCAATAGATTTACCAAAAGTTTAATAATTTAATGATTAAATTTATTTATTATTTATTTTCAAACTTATAGACATTTTATGCTTATATTTAGAATTATTTATAAAAAAATATTGGAATTAATTTTGTATATAAATTATAAAATTATTCAATTTTTAGTTAATTTGAGATCAAATAGAATAAAGTTGTGCCAAAAATTAGCCAAAAGTTGAGTTTTGCGATTATGTCTGAATTACATTTATCTTCTAAACAGTAACAGTACTGATATAACTTACAGACTTTCTTCAATTCTATGCATTTATTGATGAGACACTCGCCATCCATTGACATACAGTCAGAACAGGATCTGTTTAAGTAAATAAGTTCTCCAAAACTATATTCTTTAATATAAAATAAAAGGAATAAACTTTTTATCGAAATAAGGTTTTAATAAATTTATTACTCGTTATTGTTGAGCACTGAATGGACTCAAAAGCTGTTTGTTTATCAGAATTACATTCAATTAAATACTTCGAAGAATTAATTTGTAGACAATCGGATTGAGTCGGATAACTACAGTTATAACATTTAATTGCCTCAACTAAAATGTGAAATAAAGTCTATGAAAAATGTATGAATAGTTTCATTCACTCACCATAATTGACATAAAGTGCCGATAAAAACATAATGAATACCAAAATCAAAAGGGATTTCATTACTATTTCCTAACTTCAGATACAATAGAATTGTTGATGAGTTCAGACAAATACTTAATAGAAATGAATGTCTCAAATCTTTAAATAGATTTTTCCATTTTTTTTTATAGTCGCGTGAATTTCAATAATTCATTTATGAAATGCTTTACTTCGAGTTCGAGACATAAACTCAATTGAAACCAAATTTGTCCTCTTTTTGCTCATTTACTTTTCGGTTGTATCTCTTTTCGATAATAATTCTCTCATATGTTTGTTCACATCTAAAGCCAATATCGTATTCCAAAGCCGAGTCAATGGGGTTTTCATAGTAAAACAGTTACTATTTTTTTTATAATAAAAATATATTTAATCCACAAATAAAATGAATTATTAAATTAAATGAATGATAAAACTTTGAAAAAAATTGAACTAGGTAAGACTTGAACTTGGACCCTTAAGGTTTAATACGCTTTCCTTTAACAATTGAGCTAAAAAATTAAACTTTTGACTTTCAAATTAAAATCAAATAAAATGATTAGAATTTTTTCATTGTTTTTATTTATATTTTTATTTTTTAAATTAAAAGTAATTTAAACTATAAATACAGTGCACTCTCCCAGATATGAATGAGCAAATGCATGAAGAATTTGTTCATAACTGGGAAAATTCATAACTCCGAAAGTCACAAATGGGAGAGTATACTGTAATTAGTATTTGTAAACAACTCTTTGATTTAATTCGGATAATGTTTTAAATAAAAATTATTGGAATATTATTTTATTTGTGAAATAAATATAATTTTGTGATTTTAATACTTAAAAACTTCAACTTTAAAACTCATAGTCATTGATATGCATATACACTAAAGTTTAACTAAACACTCCAATTGTGAACTCATTCGGGACCTGAAAAATTGGTTCATATTAGGAGTTTTTCACTATAAGAGTG
>JAQFZM010001265.1:0-19708 GCA_034695785.1 Galumna obvia | reverse complement strand
TATATTGAAAAATTACTGACCTATTGCTTGCTATTATTTTAAGCGCGCATTTTAAATATTCCTATCCCTAATTATAAGTTATATTGTTTTCTCTAATTTCCATTTATTTCATTAAAATTACTTAAATATAAACCTATTTTACATTTAAATCATATTTTTAATAAATGGTTTAACTGAAGGGTTGTATTATATAAACTTCTTGATTGGGAGGTTTATTGTCTTCTGCAGAAGCAGTGACGTAGTCTACCAATGGTTTTGGGGGTCTATTCTTTCGACCACAATATCCATCTTTGCGATGCCAGGCACCAGAACGAGGTCTTCGGCCCAACCATCGGCTCTTCTGCGCACACCTTCTATTGAGGAGATGATGAAATGGATTTGAGACCCGCCCCACAGTAACCATACATTTCTGGTCGATACAAATCTCTCTATTATTACGATTCAAATGCAAATAATTCTTTTTGCCGACTCTTCGCGTTATTTCGGCGAAATCTCCCGCATATCTGACATAAGCGCCGCCCTCTCCGGGCGTGACCTCAACGTTATGCACTTTTGCGCCGATAGGAAGGGCTCCGACCGGATGAGAATCACCTTCTTTTGGTCGAACGGGATTTCTCGGGATTTCTGAATAAGTGGTGATAATGTCTCCGACTTCCATCGTTTCTGAGGCTATAATCCAACGAATTTTATCTCCTTTTAAGACAAAACAATTGAGTTATTAAAGGGATGGAAGTAATTGAGTTAATCAAGGAATGTATACCTCCTGCGACTAACGCCAACTTTGATGTTCTCAACGGATCGTACCGTACGTTATATACCTTCTCATGAAATGGTGTCCCGTTTTCGTTGGGGCTCTTCTTATAGTCAATCCATCGAAAGTACTTCTTGAGACCACCGCCACATGTCTTGACAACAACTCTTCCGGTTTCGGGATCCCTTCCGCCCAACTTTTCTATTTTGAGAGGAGTTATTGTGTACTTTCCGTCCAATGGATATATTGGACGCCAATTGTATTTATGAGGTTCCGGTGTTTTCTTGCCAGGAATGGGTGGTCGGGGGTGTCCTCTGATCCTCGGATGACACGGTTTAAAGCGAACACTTATTATTTGATTTAAACTTATGAATGGACGCAATGTTTGGCTCAACTCTTTTGTGGCCAACAATGATATCGATAACAACGGCTTCAATGAATTCATTGAACAAATAATTAATTGAATTAAATATTTATTCTAAAATATTGTAAACAAATCGGAGATAAATGATATTATGGTCTTACTGTTAGCACTATTTTATATAATGTTTTATTGCATTACATTAGCCTTCAAAAGCATTTAAAAGGTCTAAACTTTGAGTAATGTATTTAATTACACATTACGCTATCTATTGAGTGAATTATAATATTTAAAAGTTTAAACTTTAAACTATAAACTTAACAAATTTTGACAGAATTTTAATATTAAAAGTTTTTAATTAATTCGTTGATTTTAATTCGTTAAAATATTTTATTATCTCTTCAGAACAACTTTCGCGAAGGTTTCCTCTTCGGGTATTTTTTCACTTCTATTGACTTTTCTGGTGATTCTTCGGTGAATTCGCTTTCGGAGTCACTATTGTCTTCATTGTCTGATTTTTCAATATCTGAGCCTTTTTTCTCATCATTAGTTTCTTCCTCATTTTCTTCGTCACCTTCTTCTTCTTCATCGTTATCTTCTTCTTCTTCTTCATCTTCATTGTCTTCACTCTCGTCATTGTCTTCACTCTCATCGTTGTCTTCACTCTCATCGTTGTCTTCATTGTCTTCTTGAGTGACTTTAATTTCTTTTTGTTTTGAATTAATTTGTTTTTTAGTTTTAGGTTCTGAAGACTTTTTGTTTACGAGTTCTCCGATTGTATCCGAAGACACAGAAGAAGAATTAACTTCAGACAAATCGCTGTCGATATTATTGTTGGTATCATTCGATTGATTCTAAAATTTTAATAATTTTTTATGAAAACAAATCATTTTATATCAATAATTATGTTATACCGAAGGAGAAGAAGGAGAAGAAGGAGAAGGAGGAGGAGAAGGAGAAGGTCCGCCCGAAGCCAACAAAGAAGTGCGAGGAGTGGGTTGTGGTTTACCTTTTAGACTGCTTTGTTGAGGCCTTAGATGTCTTTTGTCTTGCAATTCTTTGAGGAAGCCCTCGTCATGAATTTGATCCACATAATTGTCATATTCTCTTTTTTGTTGTTCATATAATTCCATTTCTTTGTCGTATTCAATGGCCTCTTCCTCAGCTTTTCGTATAAATTTATCCTTTTCTTTTTTTGGTAAATCCTAAGAGTAAAGTCTTTTATAAGATATTTGTCATTAAATAGTGTAACAAACCTTCCATTTCTGAGAACAGTATTTCATAAAATTGACGCCAAGTTTTTCCTCCTTTTTCTTGAGATCTTCGGCAGTCTTTTGCATAAACAGAATATAAGCGGATCTCTTTTTGGGCACTTTTGGCTTTGAAATACTCAAATTTTGTAAGTCTTTATTTAAGTCATCCATTTTTTATTCTTTTGAAAACATATAAAATGAGTTAAATTTTATGAGTAAAGTATTGAAATGTTAGTAAACTAATAGTAAACTGACCCAACTCTTTATCAGTTTGAAAACCGACAGTTTTGCTAAACTTTATGGAAGGAATCAAATATGAGTCACAAATGAGTGATGACAACCTCTTTGTAGGAAAGGCTTTGTTCCTTTCCTTGTTTGCCAATTGCCTTGCTAATTTAAATATTAGTTTTAATTATTTGAGTTCGAGACAAATATGTCTAACAATTAAATGTGAGAATTAATTTGAATTAATTATCAATTCGTTTAACAGTAAAATGTGGTGAAAGTTAACCAATTAATTATGTCTTAAAACTTAAGATATTCAGTGATATATTTAAAGTTTTATCAGATTTTAATTGAATTGAATTGAATTTATTGTTTATTAAAGTCTTTCACTTCAAATAAACTAATATTTTAAATATTTAAATGTAAATTATTTGAATGAAATGATTCAAAGTTTGAATTTCAAATATTTATTTTATGAGACAATAAATGGTATCAATTTTATGGACAAGAGTTGGATCAGTCAGTGCCGGTTAGTGTTGTTTTACGTCCATCAGAGGGAAGCTCTTCATTCATCGAATGTAAGCCTAAACTCATTTCTTTAAATTATTTGAATTAATTTAATATTAAATTAATATTTGATGTTTTCCTAAATACTTATAACAATTATAACAAAAAAAGAGATGAATAGTTCGAAAGATAAAAAGGTTAGTCTTATGACAAGTGTTGTGATTGACTTATAAATTGCGAAAATTATATGAACAGAAAGTATTTGACTCATTCATAGCTCATTCACAACTTATGATAAGAATTTGAGTTATTTCTTGAGCTGACATTATATTGTAGTTGAGCTCAACAGACAAAACAGACAAAACAATGCCATCAAAAGGCGAGTGTTCGCCAAATATAATGAAAATTGACTTCACTTATAATAAGAATCATAGGTTCAGAAACTAATAATTTGTGTCAATACATACCTCTATATAAAAAAGATGCAATAAATGAATTCTTTGTGGAATAGCGGAGAGTGAGAGTGAGGGTCAAACCTCTACTCCGGACTGACTTCTCTTTTAATGATTAAATCGGTGTTCAATACTTCGAGAGATTTATTTGATAAACATTTGATGTATTGATTCGTTGCTTATATCGTGACATATCTCGAGACCAGAGCTAATACTCTTTGATTTAATTGAGTTTCACTCAGAATAAAAACAAATCAACGATTTTTGTGTTAAACTGAGCTAAATATCAATTGGAAATTTCATTAATTATTCTTATGATTACTATTATTATTACTTTTGGGAAAACAATTTTAATAATTGAATCGATAAAAATCTGATAATGAAATGCATTAAATAAATGGCTATTATATTCTGGATCCTTCTGTCAGACATAATTCTTGTGCCTATATTTAAGCAATAAATTGTGAATACAGTGGTAAAGCGTTAGAGCCTAACCACTAGCAGAGATTGCCAGCACTGGCAGTACGGGCAGTACCGGCAAACAACTCATTTATTTGAATCTATTGCACGAACTTTTACTTGAATTGTATTCGTATAGAAGTGTTCACTCATATAACAAATCAGTTTAATTGCATAAATTTATTTATTAGACGAACCAATGATTGAAATATTTTCCGATAGTTTTATTGTCGGCTCAGCTTTTGTTGTGCGAAACCCTCTTTTCGTGGCTCACAATATGTTTCGCTTATTTCCACTTTATTTCTAATTTAAGGTCGAATAAACTTAAGTTAATTTATTAGAAAATTCCAAATTAACTCAATCTTATAAGGAATTCGCTGATAAAACTAAATTGTACATGCTATTCTTTTGTACTTACTATTGTACTTGCTATTTTTGTTTGCCATTCAACAAATCTTTTGTTCTTATGGTTCACTTTTTTTTACAATAGTTTTGATATTAAAATGTTTGCCATAGAATTCAAATTCTATTCCATTATTAATAACTTTGGATTAATAAGTTATTAAATAAAATATAGTTTCAGATAATATTTAAGTCAACAACAATTCAAATGAAATTCAAGATTTTTTAAGAATTGAAGAATAATTTTGAAGATTTAGATATTCTTTTGTTATATTTTTGAGAAATGCATCGAATGTCCAAAAATTGAATGAAACTTATTTTTGACTAAAATTTTGTAAACTTCTTAAACATTATTTCTAACAAAAAAGGGAATCAATTTTCTGCGGAACCGAAGACTCGCCATATTCTGTTTGCTTACTTGACTCGGCTTTCAATTTGTTTGACGACGAGTCAGTTTCCTCTTTCTCTCTCTTCTATTCTTTTTTTGTGGAACTGAGTCGAACCCTTAGGATATAAGATAACAAAGTTGTGTCGACTTAACGCTATGTCTATTAGTGGTTACGTTTTGCTAACATTTCACAGATAGTCAAACATTATTAAGCCTTCAGATGATTGTTATATAACATTGCCTTCATTTTAATGTAATTTAAGGGATAATTATTTTAAAATTGTTTTTCAATTGAAGTGTAGCCAAGATGTGATAAAATGGGAATTTTATTTTCAAAGAATTTGATTCTCTTTCGGTGTTTATCTATTTTTAGGTCAAAAAATTCATTTCACTAAAAGAAAGTTTTATGTTTTGTAATATCACTGAAAGTTTATTTTGTAATTTTGTTATGAAAAGAGAAATTTGATTGAATGTCAAAAACATAAATAAGTATCCATTTGTAAGAATGACTAGTCTTCAGCAGTGGTCCCAATAGTTATCCATTTCGAGTAAATACTTGGAGTAATAGTTATAACTTAGAAATGTTTTGTATTTGTGTTTAGTAATCGACAAAACCTAATGTTGTATTCAGAATCGATTTGCACTGATTTTGTTGTTATCGCTCAACAAATTCTGATTTATTCACTAATATATTCTCAGATATTTGTGTTTGTGATTGCCCTGGGACATTTACTACTTTTTGAAATTCCTTTATTTCTTTCAGATCACATACTATGTTAAATGATCAAGATTACTGATAGATGATCACAATTTTTGAAGTTGAGTTGATTTCAGTTTTGTTTGATTACTGTATTTCTGGTCGAAATGTTTTTTGTTTTTGAAAAATAGTAATAACACTATTGTAGACAAAAGTGATATTAAAATTCCTGAGCGATGTTTTGTAGACGAGTAGTTAAATGACCAGAATCTCAATGGCTTTCAGTTAAATGGCTTTGAAAATGAAAACTGTTTTTGTTGTCGACATTTGCAATAAGTCTGAAAATGGGGGCAAAGAATGCAATGAATGCAATATTTATTTGCCGTTCGGTTCAATGGTTTTGAGCTCTGATTTATTTCAATGATTATTATCATCCGAAATGTTTTTTCACTCAAATCGGTGTCAAATTTGTTTTCATTAAATTCACTTTTAGTTTCAGGTAATATCAGAGTTTAGTCCAATTCTGTGCTCATATAATGACAACTTAGTGGCCGACAAATGCATTCTTGCCTTCAGATAAAAACACAGCGAAGTGTCGACACTAATGGGCCGAAGAGTAACTTATTATTGTCTTTGTCTCTAATAATGGTTATTATTCGACGGAATGCCTTTTTCACACAACACACAAATGATAGGAACCAATAGGTTGTGCCGCCAATCAAAACAATTCTCAATTCTCAGTAGAGTTATTGTTAGCACAAGAAGTTTGCATTAATATAAATCACAAACAAATGTGTCAATAAATTATCATAAATTTCTTACTAAATAAAACCGACGGAGAAAAACAGTTTTAGGGATCGAATTGGAAAATTGCAGGAATACTTTTCTCTCAAATAGTTTACCAAAAATAAAATCCATAAATTGTTGAAACTCTCGATTTATTCTTTAGTCTATTTGACGGCAAATTCTCTGTTGAAGAGACGGTAATAAAAATAATTCTGAATAAATGGTTTGAATTTTGACTATAATTTAATAGTAATTTAGTCTATCATTGACTGCTATCTATCAAAATGAGTCCCAGAATGGCATTAATCCAACACTCATTATAGGAACAAATATTGAGGGAATGTAGAGAACAGCAGCTGCACAATATTGGGCCCCACATCTAAAGACAATCAAAAATAAATTTCCCAAAAAACTAATGGCTTTTTGACGCCCTTTCCTACACTAAAAATGCTTTTCTCGGGGCATATATTTCTCATTGTATGAACTAAATCATGTAATTCTGATGGACTTCTTAACAGACATTAAGACTTTTAGTGTCTTAAATGTCATTAAAAAAAACAAAATACTAACTCTTTTTTTCGCGTTTCATTGAATCCCTAAAATAGTTTTTTTTGGTGAAAAGTCTTTACTGAAGACAGTTCTCCTCTTGAATGTTATCCCAATTTCTCTCTTGAAGTGGTCTTCAATAGTATTCGACATTAGTTTTACTTTCTATGTATTACTACTCGAAAACTGAAACTTTTATTTTGTTTTTCTGTTTGGATATTAAAGTAATGAATGAGTTCTTCGTTTATTGAGATAAACTGTTTCTATACTTTTCGTTACTTTACTTTACGATAATATACTGGAAATCATACTTTAAATCATTGATTCGTAAATGACTTTAGATTTTCTAGAATTTTGTTCAATCATTTATTGAATGATTTTATTTTTTCAAATATATTTTGAAAAAACATTTCATTTAATTCAAAGTCATAATTATCTCAAATATTTTGCAAAATTAGATTAAATTATTCGGTAATAAATTCTTAAATCCATAGAGTTTTCAAATTGAGTTCATTTTTTATCTCCTTTTTCACTGAATATATTTACGAGTCTTTAAATTATTGGAGAAATACTTTGGAATTAAATTGGATTTCAAATGAAATATTTGAGCTCTAAATTGAGATCATTGAACACTCGTTCAAATATTAGTGCAATTTTTACTTCCATTTATTTGAGGACTTAAATTTTAGTTAATAATAAATTTTATTAGACTTTTATGAGAGGAAAACATTAAAATTTAATAGAAGTCCAAACTCTAGATTTAAAATATTAACTCAAAAAGCATTAATATCATTATAGAAATCATCAAGGTATTTCTATTATGACTGTTAAGTCCCTAATACGGGCACAGAATAATAAAAGCTTTGAACAAAGTTTTAGTATAAAATTATATTTGAATTTCTTTTAATTCAAATTGAATTATAATAAAAATGCAATTTAATTTCTACCTGCTCTAAACTAATTGTTCTTGTTTATACTTTCAATTTAATGATAAAGACTAAAAGCGAACATCAAATTGAATTTATCAAAAGGTTCTTGGAATTAAACTCAAATTATTTGTTAAATATTCAAAAAAGTAAATATAATACCAATTATTTAAGTTTTCAAATGAAATGCAAATTAAATTTTATTATAAAATCCTTAATTCCAGGAAATGTTTATATTAATTGAATATAGAGTTAAATATAGAATTGAATTAATTTTCTAATTAAATAAAAAGGAAAATAAAATAAGAGTAGATTTGAACTCAAAAAAGCATTGCTTTAGTTATCGCCTGATATCAAATCAAATAGAAATGTATTGAACGGAACAAATGCCATCACAACTCTGGTGGAACCTAAGTGTCAGCACCAGTGCTGGGGAACCATTCATGTGACTCATGTCCATAAAAATGCAGACCAAGAGCTCAGATACAAAAACATTTGCAGAGTTCTCAATAAAACTTATTTAATACACAAAAATGCCACTCAAATACAACTCTCAACAAATAATTCCGTTTTTGTGCTGTCTCTCTCTCTCTCTCTCTCTCTCTCTCTCTCCGCCCTCTCCATCTGCCTCTCTTTTTATTTGATGTTTTGTATAAGGAAATATGGGATTAGAAGCAGTAAAGCTATTTAATTGTAGGACTAATTCACTGTATATTTACTTCAATCAGACTTATATTTTGTTATATTAACTGAATTCCAAGCCATAGAATATAGCGTTCTTTTGAAATAACTATTCTGTCCCTCGGAATGACACTTTCCAGCACTAATGTCTCGATTGACGTACAATTCAGTCATAAACAGTGCTTTCGATTGACAAGAATTAGACTTTGAATGAAATGATAGGAAAAGAGAGATAACACCAAAGTTTCCAAAACAAAATATACAGTGAGTAATTATAGCCTTTAATCTGACTAATGGTGTTCACTGGCGTTCACTACTGTTCCCTCTAAACCATTATTTATTAAAATGATTTTTTTGTTTTCAATTCATTTAACTCAAATAGATATTAACGAAATCCAATTTCCTCTACAATATGTTTGTTATATCACTAAAAATAATGGATACACTTTTCTATACTCTTATCTATGAGTTTAAGTTTGGGATCAGTTTTAAACAAAATGGTAAACAAAACGATCTCTTATTTGCACTTAAATTACTGTAAATGGTATGCAATGGAAGTATGTTTCCTATTATTGTCACTAAAGTCTACGATTGGCTCAATGTTTATGTCTGCGAACATTCAATTTGATGAACAGAAGAACATTAGATCTGATAGTTTTGATGGTTTTGATAGTTTGACTTCAATTTTACGACCTTTTTATACGATTGTCGAACTCTATTATAACTTCTGTCCTAACATTATATTAGAGGTAAAACACAAACAATTTGTGTCACTTTATTACTCCTCCAAAACAAAACTAAATTTTTATAATAGTTTTTGTTTTGTTTGTTCTGTGCTTTCATTTTCGAGTATATTGTTATGACTTTTATATTTTCAAACGAACCATTAAATCTAACATAATCAAGGTAGTATAAAACAACATTAACCAAGTTATTCTCATAACTATGATAACTTATCCAATTAAAATTAACTAGATAATTTAGATATGTTCACCTAGTTATTCTTTTGAAAAACTTTTATAAACCATTTGTATTGAATATTGAATAGCTTGCTCATTTTTAGGCAAAACTTAAAAACTTTTAATTTTGTTACTTCAAAATAGCCATAAAATTGGACATTAAATAAAGCTTACAATAAGAACAAACAAAAGTTAATGGATGCTATTTTCATATTTTTCTTTTTCATTAGTATTTTTTTGTTGTAAACTTTTTCGATAAAAATATTAATTCTTTCGTTGGATTTGTTTTGTATTCAAAAGATTTGTTTGATATTTGATTTCAATTTAAAAATTGTTAGTAATATAGGGGTCCTCTTATTGTTTTTCATTGCTCTCCAGTGCTTTTCAGTCGATCCAAAGCTTCCGAATATTGAAAAAATACAATCATTTCTTTGATTTATTCTTCAAATCTCGAGTAAAGGAGTAGTTCTCCCCTCAGACGAAGAAAAACTTGTTTAAAGGGAGTAATGATCCGAAAAGAATTAAGTTATGCAAATCTATGCCTTTATTATATTTTTGGATAAAAAGGGGAAAAAACCTAAACTAATGTTAAGGCATAAGTTTTTTGTTGACATTTATTTTAAGAGAAAATTTTGAATTTTTATAATTAAAGTGAAGTAAAATTAGCCGACGGCTCGACTTTTACTCTTTCTTCGAAGCTCTAAAATTATTGAATATTTTTGTTTTTAAAAGTAGTAAAAAATGAGAGTAAAAACTAACTCATATTGGTTTTGATCTTCGCTCCGTTGATCACAACGAGATGTCTGACTGGGTTTGGTATATATGTCTGTTCAGTAAACTTTCCCCCACGGGTTGAATTACTTGAAGATCTGAACCGAAACTCAACACAACCGAAAAAACATACAAAAATAAAAACCCAAAAGCGATGGAAAAAGCGATTCCACGTCTAATAGACTGCTCTCTTGTTTTCATTTATGATCTGACGAACCGATGCTCTCCTTATTGTAGTTATAGTCAGGAGTTAAGGATGAAGAGTGTAGTGAACGCTTCCAATAGAATGAGTGCCAAACAGAATGTATTTCATGACTGCCAGTAATGGTTTAGATATAAATCAATTGATTCTCTTTTAGAACATTTTTGGACGAATTTTAGGAGTTTTCTCTTCCAAAGTATTTCTCTTTGAGAAGTGGTTTGTTATGTAATTCGGGTTAGGATTTAAACAAATTTTCTTTTACTTTTCAAACTTCTTGAGACTCTTAACTTTAGCTCTTAAGATGTGTTAACAAATCATTGTTTTCATGTCATAAGAAATAATAATTTTTTATTGATAGAAGTGTTCATTTGTTTGATACCATCTCTTATAAGTCGACATTAAGTCAATAAACCAATTATTGTTATTAAATATTTGTCTTATTATAAGACTCTTCTATTTGTGTTGATTCACTTTTCGGTCAATTGTGTCTTAATAAAAATTAGCAAGGTTTGTTTTATTCTATCAAATATAGATTAGTAAAGCAATGCATATATTAGTCAAGTTTTGGTATATTTAGAATAAGTTGTGGTTATCTTACAAACTGTTGTTTGTTTGCCATAAATCTGAATGCAATCATTTATCATATTTCAACTATGAATTGAATCTAGGAACAATTTTTTTCGAGTTTTAATGTTTAGATAAGGTTGAAGGAAAGGGAGGAAATAAATAATAAAATATTTGGTTATTGGTATGAGTTTTGTATGAATTCATTGTTGAATTGGATCTGATATGCTTTGGGGCAGAAAAAGCAATGTTTTAGAGTCGGGAATGAAATGCGTTATTAAAATAGTGTTTGCATTTTGTGATCGTTATTACAGAGCATTAATATTATTGCTTTTGTGTGGCACTAAAAAGTTGGCATTTTTAATGATATACGGCTTTTATTGTCCCACTGGGGGTAACAGTGTTTTGTCAGACCTTGTATTTCATCAAAAAATATCTTCTCTTTTGGATAAGTTTTTGTTTGCGGCAATGATTAGACCTGAAGAGGCATTTCTCGCTTCGTCTCATTTAAGTCATTGTATGCCTGCATTATATTTACGCTAAGAAAGGCATTACGTGAATAGACATCTCTCGAGGGGACAATTAAAGGTAAAATTTTGGTCTGAGTGTCCGCCAGTGATCCGAATCTATTTCACATCGAATACCATATAATAAAAGAGTCAGTGAATGGCATTTGCTTTCAAACCCGATAAAACTTATATGAAAAGCAAGTGATCCAAACAATCATAGGTTGCGATTCTCGTAGTGATAGCGATAGTGATAGCGATACCATATCTCTATTTTGTACTGATTCTGATACTCAACTAAAGATGAAAACTATGGGCGAGGTTTACGGTTGGCTCAACACAACTATCATTTCATATGAATTATGCAGAGCGCGTGTCACTAATGCCTTACTTTTTTCACTATCATATCCAACATATGATTCACTGCATTTGACACCATCTGAACACTGCCTAAGAAATGTTTAGAACTATGAATGGGTGAGAGAGAGAGGGAGAGTGAGTGATTGAGTGAGAGAGAGAGAGAGAGAGAGAGAGAGAGAGAGAGAGAGAGAGAGAGCCATAAATCTAAAACTTTAAGTTGATTTTCCTCTAAAATGAAAACTTTTAGATATCGAAAAGTGAAGAACAAAATCACCCAACGATTCAGTTATTTGTGATGTAAAGCCATTACCAGTTCGTTGTTTTACATTAAAATCATATAAACTTTTTTTGTGAAAGAATTAACTAAAAGTGCGTTAAGTTGTTATTGAATTAAAGGAACGAGAGATAAATCGATGTCTTTTAAATACATTTATTATCAAATGAGAAGTTGTCTCAACTTATTTACCGAAATATTCAATTTGTATTAATACAGTTAGAACTCAATATTGAACATTAAGACCAGTCTTTGTGTCAAATAATATTTTAGTTTAAAAGTTAAGAGAATTATAACAGAATTCAGTCAATATTTTAAAAGCGAATTCTTGACAACGAAATGCATTTTTCCATTTAATTTAATGGAATATTTGAATGAATGCTATTTTGCTTTTCTATTTCACTCCTGAGAGCTTACGTTAAATAACAATTTATTTTCTGAGCTCACACTCACTTTTAAGGCCAGAGTTTTAGCACAAAATTATCATTTGTTTAATAGACTATTGAGTCTTATGTCAATGTAGTTATGGTAATAATGTATTGAATTTTGGCCAACAAAATAACTCCGGTATTAAATATTAATAATGAGTTCTAATCTCCTAAATTCCAAAAAAAACTATTTTTACGAAGCATTTGATTATAAACAGTGTTATAACCAGTGCTACAGTTTATGGCAAATATATCTATAGGAATGTCTGTTCAAAAATGTGTGGTATTCCCGACATATCAAACCAAAAGCTCTGCTATCGATCTTTGGATTACAATTTGAATGACAAAAGAATTTTATTTATTTTTATTAAATTTTTAGAGAAAATCTCTAAATTTATTACAATCCTTATTGTCATTGAAATTAAAGTAATTAATTATTTTGAAAATTTTCATTAAATTTCTGATTAAACTTTTCATAAAATTTCAATACTGTATTCAATCAATAAGTATTTAAATTAACAACTTTTCAAAGGGATTATCTTTTCAATGGTTTATTTTATCAATTGTTATAAAAAGCTCTAAGAATTGAATTTTTCTCCAAATTTAATCTTTTGGCGAAACTATAAACTGTGGAAATTCAATGAAAAATATGTTCAGATCATGAAAATCCTTTTTCAGGAATAGTTTTATTTATATTTTTTCCGGAAAACCTGATGTCAAATAAAATTTGAAATTTTTTTTCTGAAATTTTCCATTAAGTCTTTCGTATTTATTTTTTTAAATCGATTGAGTTTTTCGGAAAAACTCAATATTTTAAAACTCAATTCCTTTAAGTATTGAAAAGTTATGTTTAAGTGTAAGGAATTGATTGAATGAATATTTTTCGGATAATTTAATATTTTAAACTTTAATTCTATTTAATATTGCAGGATGAAGTTGTTGAACATGAAGCATAATTTCCCCCTGGACTTTCTATATATTTGACTTTTTCTTCTTTTATTATAAAATTGAATATTATTTAAATGATAAGACATTTGAGTTAATCAATGGATGTCTAAAATTAGATTATCTTTGAGTTGATTTAACATAACCTTATCCTAACTTAACTTGTTCATTTAACTTGTCTGCACTATATGACTTGTAGATTGAATGTCTAAAGTTGCAAGCTATCAATATTCTGAGCACTATTTTCATTGACAAACAAAAAATGAAAATGTATTCTGGGATAAAGTTTGTGCCAAAAAAGCACAGGTTTTAAATTTGGGAGCACTTATTTACAGAAAAATGACATTTTTTACTTAAATAAGTTTTTCTATCAAATGGAGAGAACAGTTGGTTATTCCAGAGGGAAATTGAAGCCTAAATAAGGAGAAGTCATGTCATCAAAGTTTATGTCCTTTTCCTCTGTTTATTCATCCTTTATGTCAATAAATTTGAACAAAAAGAAGTGATACTAACTATAGATTTAGATAAAAGTGAGCCAAACATTGAGATCATTGTTATGAGTCTTACGATGTGATGCATAACAAGAAAAATGAAGGCATCAAATGGAGGGAATTGACTCTGAAATCTGTACTCAATCTGAGCTGATCTGCTCTGAGACCACATACCAAAAATAATGGAAGAGTTGACAGACTTTAAATCCAAAACTACGCTAAAGTTTATTGAAAAAATAGAAATTTAGTCTCCGTTTCATACATTCTTTCCGTTTGTTTCGATATCACAAATGGTATCACAAAATGGTATCACAAATGGCAATCTTTTCTTGTTTTCAAAAAATAATGATCGGTATTATGTTTTGTTGAGTTCAATAAACTATCACAAAATAAACGGTTATCTCTTCTTAAAGTTGTTTACATTAATTGTTTTGGCAGACAATCAAATTGTAGTTCAGACCATATTTAGTCATTAGATATCAATCAAAGGTTCAAAACTATTGACTATTGTTTGACTAAAATTAGGGATTCATTCTTATCTTTCATAGTTGTGTTGAAAATATTGTCATTTTTATATCACTTTCTCTCAAATGATTTTCTTTGGTTTGAATTATATTTATATTGCATTCACTTTAAGTGAAACACATTTATGAGAAATTCGTGTCATTTCTCCCCCGACTCTTTGCAAATCCCGGAATATTAATCTTTTTTAAAATCATTGGATGTGAATCTCGAATATTGTTCCACAATATGTTTGAGTTAAGTCTCAAAATGACAATTCCTACCATTATTTTAAAGCAGTTTTCAACTGATATATTGTTATAACGAATTATAACAAACTTTAAATTTCAATACGAAATGGTTTATACTTTAAGATATGATCGTTAAAAATAAAATGTATTTTTTGTTGAAATGAGTGGCACTTTATATTCGACAAACGATTTCAAAGATCTCTGTTTTTCATTTATTTAGAGAATATTTTGCAGTCAAATGTCATAAAAGGCATCAATAGATTAAATTCAATGTTTGCACGTATATCGAGTCCGCGCCCACAGACTTCCCCAATAAAATTGATTGCAGTGACAACTGTCAAAGTGAACGGTCATAACTGTGACCAGTCATATGCCAATTGGTTTTATGGAAGTCATATAATGATATAAAATTTAGTGAACCATTGAAACCATTCTATGAATTCTTCACTTTTTTCTCAACTTTTAATAGAGAGGACAGTCTATTGAAGTCCATAGAAGTCAGTTCATTGAAGACAATCCATTATTTGTTAGTTATATTGTTAGTGGCGTATCATTTATGAATTACGTGACCGCACTCTACACTATCTCGCAATAAATGCATCGCAATATTCATTTGGGTGGTATGACTATATGACTGTCCCCTAATAGTATCGGGCAATGAATGTAATCTCATTGTACGACTGACTATCGCTTCAAATGACAATTGTTTTTCCTCGATTCAAATGCTTATTGAATGTAGAATTAATGGTCGGGAAAGAAAACAGCTCTGAGTCATATGCTATCAAAATATAACTTTCCTCTTCTTTGTGTGTACTGTCCTTAACGTGTGTTTGCATTGCATGCGATGCCATTCATATGATTGTTATGAATAGAAGGGGTCCACAGGGAGACAGAGGTAGACCTTCTTTCATTGTCTTTCAAATTTGAAAGTTAACTCAATTTTATCAATTTTTGAGCCTTACTTTCATTTTTTACTTTATTTTTAACAAAAAGTTTTAAAAAGACATCAATTGATAACAAAATTGAATTTTTTGCTCAAAAGAGAGGGAAGACTCAAACTATCCATTAATGCATTATCTCTATTAAAGAATGAGAATATAATTCCTATTTCGACAAAATATAAAAGACCTGGTTATTCTGAACTTTTAGATGGCAGACAACATTTGATTGAGTAGTTTATGCTGTGTCTAATCGAGTCAGAACTGCAAAACTCTATCCCATATGAATGGCATGATTGAAATCCAAGTAAAATATTTGCCAATAAATGTCTATATTTGTGACCATTCAATACAATTGAATAATAATAGGGAAAACTTGTTTCATACGATTAACAAAACAATTTCCCAAAAGAGATGAGTCGTTCCCCGAAATAGAGCTCTAATCCCTCAGTCATTAATATTTTGATAAACATTTTTGTTTAACTCATTTCTAATATTTGATATAATATTTATTCAATACAACGACTGAAATCGTGTCCCAAATATAGTTATTGGAATGTTAAGCAAATAGTTGATTAATTATGTCCTAGGACAGATATGCATTTAATTAAAATGGTAATTTGTCATTTTGATTAATTAAATAGTGATCGGATTATATATTCGTTTGACTTTAAACACAAAAACAATATATTTGTCGACACTTATGTCCACTAATTTATGTTATCCTCGAATATGATTTCACTTTATTTAATGATTAATGAATTTTTGAGACCTAAACACAAATGACTGCTAAAAGACATTCATATATTGGATTAATATCTAATGAGGTTATGATAAATGAAAATGTAATAGATCTTGTTCAATTTGTTCATTTTGCTTATCTATAATTAGCAATAGGAATTGGGGGCCCTTTTTGAGGGCCCTTTTTCTACTTCTCCTAAATATCATTACCTAGTTCATTAAAAAATAAACCCTTTAATAATTAGTTGTATTGAAAATGATTCACTCTTGCTAAACGTTGTTTCATGGTCAAAACTCTATTAAATTGAAAAAGTACTGACCGATGACTATCAATAATGTCTGGAAATGTAAATAAAATATTCATTCATTCATTATATAGTTTTTTTAGAAATGGAATTTTAATTTTCCACATAATTTATAGTTGAAATCTTTACTTGTTTATGTTTTTAAGCGCGCATTTTAAATGTTCCTATCCCTAGTTATAACTTTTAAGCAATAAAAGGTATAAAACTTTATTTTAATTAATATTTGGTTTAGACCTTTATGCTAATAATACCAGATGAAATGCTAGCCCCTTTCTTGAAAAGATCGCTTCAATTGTGCTAGATACTATTTTAATGCCATAATTTATTTTGTAATTATTATAATACTTTACTTTCAAATTAAAAAAAACTTAACTAATAAAAACTATAAATAATTTAATCTCAAACTTCAAATATGTTCCCTTAAAACTAATTTGGAGTAATTTTTGTTTCACAAATCATAAAATAACCCCTTCTATGGCTATTGAGAATAAGTTGATCTTGTAAATTATCACGCTCATATTTAATAGATAATTAATATAAAGTACAAACCGTCGAATGTAACTTTTTTGCACTCGTCTGTTCCATCGTTATATTCTCCACAATAAAGTACCTAGAAAATAAATTTTGTTAAATTTAATAAAGGTTGGCTCACATATTACGTTCACACTTGAGGAGGAGGGGGTGTCGGCCAAAGCGAACTTATGCGAAAGAGGGGGAGGGGGACCTTATAGACCAGGTCAGTCCCTATATAATATAGACCTTAAGAACCTTGGCATTTAAAGAATTTAATGGATTTTTATCAAAATTATTGTCGATTCCATGTTTACAATACATGATTTAAACTATTGGTTTAGTTTTAATTAAAATATTTATAAATATAGTGGTATTTTATTTTATTTTTTAGGGGTAGAGGGGTTAGGGACATGTGAAAGTAATTAAATGGCTCAATGCCAAAACCAGTTGCAAACTATATTGAGCGTTATATTAAAAGGTACTAAAATTCTTGATATAACTGTCAAAAGACGTTTAGACCTTTTATCAAAACCTGTTTTTACATTCGCAACTGGTTTTGGCATTGTGCCATTTAGTTGTTAAAAATCATCTATATAGGTTTAAGCGTCAAATATTTGAGTTTTATTATCTGAAAAAATTTTCAAGATATCTTTATCTTGTAAAAAGCTATGAGTCTATAACCAATCCCAAATAGACTTTGGATTGACTGTATATTACGATTTATTGAAGAAAAATGTCTATCAGTTGATATCGATATTTATCGAGAATATTATTTCCCGAAAATTCGTCGTTTGGTTTTCAAGAATATAAAAATCAAAAAATCAGACTTCAAATCATTTATGAAATGTTTTCCTAATATTTTATATCTTTATTTGCATTTAATTGATTTGTTTTGTGATTGCAATCAGTGGACAAATATTTGCATTCAATGCAGTTCTCAATGTTTCGATGTTTTGCCAAAATCTCTGAAATATTTATTTATGAATGAAATCAAAACAATACGAATCAATTCACTGAAAAAGTTTGATAATTTGAATGCAATTAAATTATGGAACGAATCTATTGAATACAACGATTTGGTTTCAAAAGCAAAACAATATTCAATCGAAAGACCATTAAAAAAGTTATGTCTTTTCCTTAACACAACTGTCGAAAAATTGAATGAATTGCGAGAAAATATTCCCAAAAATTTATTTATCGAAAAATACTTTTATTATATTTAAATAAAATATTTTCTCAAATCTTTTAAATATAATATTAAAGAATTATTAATACTATAGTATAGAGTCGTTAAAAATAGTCCAAACATGTATTAAATATCAAATATACTTTAATAGAATTTTAAAATATTTGATAATTAGGTAAATTTACTAAACCTTTAAAAATTTTATATTAAATTTTGTCGAATATTTTCTATTCATTCAATAAAAACTCATTTAAAAATTATAGTCTTTTATTTAATTTTTGATATAAAGTAGAATTTAAGGAATCATTGAATTTAAGTGAAGACTATGAGACCAACTCTTTGAACAACTCTTGAGATTCAATTGTCTGATTAGGATTCCAATGGATTTCCATTGTTTTTGAAGTTTTTGTAGAGAACAAAATGAAACAAGGTTAATTATTATTTTCAAAGTTTAATTTTGAATTTCTTGTTTTATATTTATTTAAAAGTGATATCAAAAATACTACTAATAAACCAAATTGTAAAATATGTAATATTTTTAAATATTATAATTTATTTCTCATAATTAATAATAGTTTAATTAAATAATTTATGTATAAATAAACTTATAAATAAAATAAATAATAAACTTACATATTATTACATCCACCGTTCTTTTCTATTCTTGCATTACATTTTGATCAGTCTTTTGTATTATTTTCAATCCATTCTATTGACTCTATTGACATTTTTGTGAATTTCAGTGAATTCTTTTCTCCATTGACGTAATAGAAGTTCGCAATTAATTGGTTGACGATTATCCTCTAGGCAACCAAAACAAAAACTATAACCACATTTACAAGTTATATTTTCAGTTTCTTCATTTGACAGAATTGCAAGTTCACACTCGTTATTAGTGCACCACTTAATTAATTTATGACAATTAATGAAAACCGTTACATCAATTTTTTTATATTCTTCATTAATATCTTCAATATTTATATAATTATAGATTTGTTTATCATTTATAACTACAAAACAGTTGGTTTGAGGACAATAAATATTAGGTTTATTTAATTCAATTTGAGTCTTCATATGATTAGCCCAACAATCATTGCAAAACTCGTGTTCACATTCGAGTGATAACATTTTCTTTACTTTTAACAAACAAATAGTATAGTCACATTCATTTTCGTTAACAATCATTTTCTCTGATTAAATTATAATTTTGTCTTTTTCACTATATTTACGAAGTAATATGTAGTATATAGAATCATTCTTCGCCCACCCACCCACCCACACACCCACCTCCCCACTTTTGAAAAATTTAGAAAATTTTCAAAAACTTTTGAAAATCTCT